>PVHX01013274.1:0-10388 GCA_004024805.1 Geosciurus inauris
CCCGCCCCCCACCCCCACTTCTTCTCGGGTCCAGGTGTGAAAGGTGATATGGTGCATGATTACAAGCCCAGGTTCAGGCCTGGCTACCCAGAGCTCAGCCCTTGCTCTACCACTTACTAACATTTCTAATCTGAAAATACATAAAGCAAGGAGAGAACCTCATTTAGTGTTTCTATGGCGATCGAGGATACAATGCATGTGGGATGTTAAGCAAGTGCCTAGAAAGTAGAAAATATTTTTCAAATCTCTCTTTTGTCATTATAGTCGTTATGCTCACTGTTTATCTTTCTTAAAGGAAAAGTTTATAATTGATTTATCTCCATATGCCCCACTAGGTTCAATGCCTTAGAAGTAGTAGCTGCTAATAAATTTTTACTGAATAAATGAATCACTGGGGAAACTGCAACTCCCTCCTCCAATATAGGGAATGGCTATGACTTGATCCCACCGATTTTTACAAGGCATCATGTCAAGCACTCACTTATAACCTCATATACCAAAATCCCAAGAGAATAAATATTCAAATGTAAAAGTGAAGTCACAAAAGTACTTTGGCTTCATTTTTATGAATTAATTTTGGAATAGGAAAAGACTTCTTAAATATGATCCCTCAAGAGTTGTGATTTGGGACACAGTCCTAAAACAAGGAAGAACTCTAATATATCAACTCATGATGATAAAAGACTAAATAGAAAGATGTGGAAAACCCTCAACCAGAAACTTTGCAGATTAAAAGATAATCAGCTTCATTCCTAATAACAGAAATGCAGATAGCTACAGGAAACTGTATTTCTTCACCTCTCATATTGGCACATATCAAAAGACTGCAAACACTTTTTTTTTTTTTTTTTTGCAAGTGGCAGTATACTTCATTGGCATGCTGTGACAATGACTTTTCTTAATTGATATAGCTTAGTCCCCAACACTTTTTTTAAATTTTTTTAAGCTGTAGATGGACACATATCTTTATTTTATTTTTTTTAATGTGGTGCTGAAGATCGAACCCAGTGCCTCATGCATGCTAGGCAAGCACTCTACCGCTGAGCTACAATCCCAGCCCCAGTCCCCAACACTTTTGATTGGTGACAATGGTAGGAATGTGGGGAGACATACACTCTCACATGTTGCTGGGGGAGTGAACTGATTCACAACCGTTGATGAAATTTTTCAGTTATCAAAATTATAAGCCACTTACCCTTTGACCCAATGCTCCCCTTCTAGAAATGTACCTTACATATATTTGCTCACACTAGGCAAAATGACAATTCATTTTAGCATTGTTTGCAACAGCAGAAGGAATAATCTAAATGTCAATGTATAGGAGTTTGGCTAAATTAATTATAAAATGCATAGAAAACTATGAAGCCATAAAAAATAATGAGGCAGTTGTGATCTAGAAAGCGATACGTGTGTTATGAGAAAGACAGCGAGATAAAGAGAAAGAGGTAGCAAAATACACCAAAGGCCAAATCCAGTGCACTGTTTGGCATAGCCCAGCGCATGGCCTACAAGTTCAAAACAGTTTTTATCTTTTTTAGTTATTTGAAAAAAATCAAAAGAAAAATAATATTTCATTACACACGAAAATTATATATGATTCAAATTGCTATGTCCATAAGTAAAGTTGACATGCAGCCACTCATTCATTTACATAGTCTGTGGCTGTTTTCATGCTACAAGGGCAAAACTGAATAGAACAGCAAGACCTGAGCGCAGACAAAGCCTGAAATATTTACTGCCTGTCCCTTTATGGAAAAAGTGTGACAACTCCAAAGTTTGCTTCCTAAGATATTTAGAAAGGAAAGTAGAGTACCGACACATAGTACACTATAAAAAAAAGAGAGGGCAGGAAATAATTACATATGCAAAAAATATCTCTGGATGTTTCAGAGAGAGAAATTGGGTGATTGGGGAGGGGGACCTCATTTCTCTCATATTCCTTATTGTTTGATTTTATTAAATTGATTCAAGTTGATTTTAATCACATATCCAGACATTGGACTTTATGACTTTTATAAAGCAGGAACACAATTTTAAAATTAGATAAGACCTCTCCCTCCATCTGCTAAATTACAGCCTTCAATATTGGTAAGCAGGAGTGTTATTTGTAAATGATCTTTCTAAAATTTGGCACATATATGAAAAACCTCTTGGAAGGATATACTCTTTAACCCAGTAATCCCACTTGCAGGAATCTGTCCTAAAAAATAATAAAAGGATCAGCCAATGGCATGTAACAAAATGTTCAAATGGCGTAATTTACAACAAGTGACAAAATTGTAAGTAGTCTATATATTCAAATATACTTGAATAATTAAATAAGACTTTATTTAATGGTGCTATTGGTCAAGTGGCAGAGCACTTGCCTGAGGCCCTGAGTTTGGTCTCCAGCACCACAAAAATAAATAAATAAAATAAAATAGTGCTATTGGTTTAATGCCATAGCAGTATTTCACCACTGGATCTTAAATGAAAAGAGAAACAATTGTATATGTAATTTAATGTGATTTTAATTTGCACATGGGAAGACGCTGGAAGTAAATATATCTAGCTGCTAACAGGCATTATCTTTTTAATAACAAGACTACACTCACATTGTAGGTGTTAATGGTAAAAACCTACAGTGGTAGGTGTTTTTGTGTTCTTTGCTATACCTTTCTGAACTTCTCACTTGCTCTAAAATGAGTGCATGCCATGCATGTAATGGGAGGAAGGGTGTGGCGGGGTGGATAGCAGTCGCCCTTCTAAAGCATGCCTAGGAGAAGGGCAGACTTGCCTTCTTCCTTCCATAGTACAGCAGCTTGGTGAATTTCTCCACGATCTGCGCAGGCGTCTCCACAGTGGGGGGGACCTCCCCAGTGAGCAGGTTGCGGGTCCCCGAGTTCAGCACTGGCCAGTCCTCATCGGTCAGGCTGATGAGGTTGGCCACAGGGGGCTGCCTCTTGTACTTCTCCAGCTTCTTGCAGTCTTGCATCAGGAGCTCAGCTATGTCAGACCCCACCATGGACTGCAAGGCAAAGAGGGTCATCCTGGGGGGATCCCATCAGCCCTCAGGCAGGCAGCCCAAGCTGCAGAAGGAAGGCCCAGAGCCTCTGCCCTCTGCACAAGGAGGCCACCATGCAGTCCTGCCCGGGATGACTATATTTCAAACATCAACTTCATTATCATGGATATTTTCTGGCTGTCAGGAGCCATGAAACTTACTGGAGCACTCACAATTTCCGAGGTGTTTAATCTGGCTGGTGCAGTAATCCCACAAGAGCACAATGTTCCCCCGCCAGGGCAGAAGAGCACCGGGCGGAGGGAAAGTCTGCATTAGTAAACAGGTGTGGACGCCTGAGCAGTGTTTCCCGGGGATGATGTGTTGCTTCTTTAATAGTGCTTTTCATAATCACATCATACACCAAACCTCATCAAAGACGGAACCTCCAGCCTGGCCTGCACCTGCCCTCCCATCCAAGCCATAACTTACCCCATTCTGACGACAGAGAAGAACTAACAGTTGCCACAGGAGAGCCGCGTCTCGGCTTCCTGGTGTCTCAGACTTGAGCCTCTGAGCTGCTTTCTGCTGGCAAAACGTCATGATATCCACCTTGTGAACATCTTCCCTGTGAGCGATTTCAGGAAGCAAAGAGTGAGCAGGCAGGCTTCTCCCCTATGTGGGACCCTTGCTCTGCCTATAGTGTGCGGGCACCAGCAGGGGTGGGGTTGGGATGGAAGACTGACGACTCAGGGTCAGGTATTAAGTCTGCAGTCACAGAATGGTCATTTCCTTGTAGAACAGGAAGGGACTTCGGAGACTCTCTTTTACACCCCTTCCATTTTACAAATGAGAAAACTGAGGCCCAGAGACCTGAAGTGACTACATAAAATATCAGCTAAGAGCCCAGACTTTTGAGTCAGACAGTTCTGAGTCTAAATCTGGTCTGTCACTCTCAGTTTCTACAAGTCTCTTGTCTCTTCTAAACCTGTTTTTCCCCCTAAAACAGTGATGATAAAAGTAAAACTACATTCATACAAAAAGGAATAAGAAGATTCTGGGGCATATACTGAGTTCTTGATAAATGGGCATTATTATTTGCTCAAGATCATGCAACAAATTGAAGCCAAGTTGGGACTGATATCTAGTGTTTGATTGCCAATTCCACTTTCTACCCTCGTCTGTAGACCTGTGTGTAAGACACAGACGCAGCACTCATTTCACTTGAAGGAGCTGTCAGGTACAATGAGGGGATTTTCTTGGGCAGGGTGGCTTCAGGACAAGAATACATTTTTATAGTAGCAATGCTATTTAAAGGCCTTATACGTGCCTAATCTCCCTTGAGTCTCACAGTCACCACCTGAACTGACAGAGTGAGTATAACATCAGAGGAAAAACTGAGATGCAGAGGGTTAATTGGCCTGCCCACCATGGTACCGCTACTTAGTAGGATGCCTGAACCTGGAACCCAGGTCCACTGACACCCATCCAGGTCTTTCTGCACAACAAAGCTACCCTGAATATTTATCAGCAACGTGACTGGCAACTTTAAAGCAGTTCCAATTCAGGCCTGCAGAGGGCAGACCTGCACACTGTCCACTAACCAACTGACATTCTCTCAGAAGTCACTGTTGGCAGTTTGTCCATTGTGACCCACTTGTGGGTGATTTCCCAGGCTGGGCTCCACTTTTCTACTAACATCTATCAAGTACACAGAATACTAAAACGTCCTACCATGGAACCTCTACAAAACGGAACTTATTGTTAGATTTCTAAATTGTTAAGCTATTTTTTCTGTCTGTCCTTCAACTATGGAATGGCTCACCAAAATGACACAGGTCACATCTATTATATGTAGTAGCATAGAGAGACATTTTCTTCCAAGGACACCAAAACAAAGCCCCAAAATGCAAAAGTCCTTACTCAGTCCCTTAAAGTAATTTACCTGATCAGGGGTCCTAAGAAGCTTCTCATCTCTTCTTGGTCCTCAGAATCATTAAGAATAACCTGGAAAAGAAAGTTAAATTTGGGGGCTGGGATTATAGCTCAGTGGTAGAGCGCTTGCATCACATGTGTGAGGTCCTGGGTTCGATCCTCAGCACCACATACAAAGCAATAAAATAAAGACATTGTGTCCATCTACAACTAAAAAAAAATTTAAAATATATATATATATATATAAGAAAGTTAAATTTGGTCTTTGAGACATTCACCCAGTGCCCCTGTCAGTCAAGTCCAGTGTCAGACCCCAGGGCTCAGTGCCTTGGGGAGAAAGCAGAAGAATAAGCATGTCAATCTTATTAAGATGAGCCACTAGCATCTTAAAGAAAACATAACTCTAGCATCACTTCTTTCAGAGAAGAGCCCAGCCATTCCTGTGCCTCCTGATCCAGGGGTCACATGGCCCAGTTACCCACAAGGGCAACCCCTCTTGGAGATGCCTAGGCTCAGGCAGAGGGAAGCAGGGCAAATACCTTGAGAGCAGTCTGGGCGTGCGGGGTGCCAGTGTACCAGGGACACGGACTCCTGCTTACCTCCATGGTGTGTAGCTCCACAAGGGCCGTTTGCCCGTCGGTGGGAGAGCTGGGACACACACACACCAGCTGACCTCCGGGCCCAAAACTCACAGACACATGAGGGACGTAGAACTTCATGGGTGCCTTGGGAGCTGCTGCTGGGACATCTCGTGACCAAGAGAACACAGGTGGACGCCGTTAGCACTACTTTCACAGTTTTCCTTTAGTTTAGAACTATGCCACAGACACATTTTGTCCAAATTTCACCTGGGACCAAGCTAAGATTCTGAGTGGGCTACATAATTGGAAGAAGCCCATACTCCCTGCACCAGTCCAAGTTAAGCCTCTGAGAATATGTCAGAATAGAATGTAAGAATGTGTTAATTTGGTCCAAATGATAGTGCAACCCAACCCAGATTCTCAGCGATGGTGAGAGGCCAAGAATCTCTGGCTTTGTGCCTTCTATGCCCATGGCAAGACTCCTACAATCAACAAAGCAATTATGCTTTGTGTTCTGCTTTTGCTTTACCCAGTTCTCTCTGGTCTTCACTTCTTCACCTATTACTTGAAAGCATGCCTGAGTGCCTCTTGCCCAGTCTGCTGATGGTTAGGGGCAGTGTTCCCTTCTAAGGGCCAGCTAGGATATAATTTGCATTTCAAGAGAAGAGATGAGAAACAAAGCCAAACTTGGCTTCTGGGCCCAGGAGACCTGCAGAAGCCAGTGGAGCAGACAATAATTCATCTCTGGAAACATGAAACATAAGCTCAGTGCAACTTTCCAAGAGGCTTGCACCCAGCCTTTCCAACAGTGCTCCCTCGAGTACCCACCAGCCTGACCTGGACTCAAGCTGCCGAAGCCTTAGGATCATACAGCTCAGGGGCATCTGCCATGTACTGACTGAGCTCATAGCTGCTGGAGCTGAGACCAGACTCATGCTGCTGGACAAGGTTGGACTTGCTGGTCAATGATGGCTGAAAGTTAAGAACAATGAGAACACATGGGAAGGAATTTCAGGGAGCTGGTCTTCCGGAATGTTCCTTCAAAGAAGCAAAATTCAAACTTTCTGAGAAATACAGACAATGTGGATATGTTAAAAGGAGAAGGGATTATCCCATCAACAAGTGTTTGCTAAAGGATGCATTGTGGCCCAGGGGAGAGCGCAGAGGCCTTGGAGTCAGGGAGCCCTGAAGTCAAGCCTCAGGTTTGATTCTAGTGCTGTGCTGCTGTGACCTCAGACAAGTGACTTCGGCTCTCTGAGATCAATACCCTCATCTGTGATAGAGATAAATGTATCTGCCCTATATACTTCAACTACTTACTCACATTATTTATTTACCTACTGTTTAATGCACACCTACTCTGCTACAGGTACAAGAGGATACAGGTGTACAAGAAATTCACAGAATTACATTCTGGGCAAATATGAGTGAAACAATGGATTCAGAAGCTCTTTGTACACTCTAGTGTGCTGTACCCACATGAGTGGCTGCAGTTGTTGTGTTGTGAGGATTATTCCTGCCCTTTTACGCACTAGGTATGCAGAGAGACTATCCTCAAAACTCATACGAAGCTAATTAGGGAGACAAAATTAATATAAGACCATCAAGACTTAAGAGCTCATCTCTATAGTACTTTTACAACTTTTCCATAAATCTAAAATTATTCCAAAATCAAAAGTTCATCTAAAAAAATTAAGAGCTCCATTGTGCGGCCCAGGGAGTATACTTTTAAGATTTTAGAGGAAAGACAAAAGTGTCAGGAAAGATTTCAAGCCCTGCTTTTCAAACCTGAATTAAAAGATTCTAGCAACTTCCCATGTCTTGGGTAAACCAAATTGCTAGTGCCCCAAGGTCTCTCATACTGAACACCAAGTGTCAGCCTCTTTTCTTCCCAGCACCTCAGAGTGATTTGGATTCTGCTCGTGTGACAAAAATACAAAAGGGCGAGATCAGGGTCTTGGACACGCTGGATTGAAGCGGGAAGGCAGGCAGAGGAGGAGGCATGAGTGGGAGCCGTCCATGGGGGGAGGAACAGGCCCCTGCAGATGTCTGGCTGTCAGAGAGCCCCCCATCCCACCAAGGGCCCTGCCTGCCACTGCTGACAGGGTCATTTGTGATGCATGGCCATCGGCCTCCAGCCCCATGTCGCTTCAACTTACCTTATTCTTCTGGGCACCAGTTAAGCGACTCTCTGTAAAGAGCTCCCCAGGCCTCTCCTGTCCAGAGCTGGAAGCAGGACTGTCCTTATAAGGGCTCCAGCTGGTGGATCTGCAGAAAAATGACAGCCATGGTGAGATGGTCCTGGACAAGCCAGCCAGGCCAAGGTACCTCTTCTGGAGGTGTCCTGACTCTACATGTGGCAGGTGGCAGATCAGCCTGGGTACCACAAAGAAAAGCATCTTCCTCCCATGCCCCACCTCGAATGCATTAATGCTAGAAAAACAGGAATGCTTGGTTCCATGCACAGTCGTGGGAAGTGGCCTCGCACCCTACAGAGAAGGATTGGCCTCGACAGCCACTGTCCTGGCAGGGCCTAGATCAGAGCACTTGAGTTGGTGAATTCCGGGGCTCAGGGCACCAGGACAGAGGCTTGGGTAGAAGTCTCTTCCTGGCTCTGCCTCATGCCAGAGGAGTGTCCTGCTCTCCAGGTCCAGGAGGGGGCAGAGGAGTAGCTCTGCATCCCCAGGCAGGATGCAATCCTAAGAATTTCTGCTGGGCAGGGTGGCACCCAGTGATTCAGGAGGCTGAGGCAGGAGGATCACATGTTTAAAGCCAGCCTCAGCAATTTAGTGAGGCCCTAAGCAACTTAGTGAGACCCTGTCTCAAAATAAAAAAATAAAAATGTGCTCAGGGGTCAAGTCCCCAGTACCAAAAAAAAAAAAAAAATAGAGTTTCTTCTCTTGGAGCTTTCAGAGGTACAGGACCACCAACAGATGCCACAAGATTAATACCCAAATACTATCTATAATTATAATGCTCTAATTAAGAGTAAATAAATAAAAATAAAATATACTCTATGATATTCCTATAAAAAAAGATGGATCTAATGTAGACTGAGTGTGACCCAGTCCTGTGGAAGTAGTCTCTCCCTTCACACTTACTGAAACTGGGTCTCACTGTTCATTCCAAATGGACTGTTCTGGTTTTCACGATGCTGTTCACTGAGGTACTTTTGATCTCCATAGTCTTCATGCCAGATGAAAGGACTCCCTTGCCTTGGCACTGCTCCCTCAGAGAAAACAAAATGAAGACAGGTCACTGGCTGTATCTGAACATTCTCTTCAGAAAGACGCTATGGAGCTGTCCAGCTGAGGGGCCAGGACACAGCAGGTATAAAAATGGATTGGTTCTGGGGATGTAGCTCAGGGGTAGAGCACTCGCCTAGCATGCACAACAGCCTGGGTTTGGTTTCATACATCACACACAAAAAAAAATCTGGCCAAATTGAGTTTAATTTCATATTAAAATGAAAATTCCCAAGATGCCTCTCTGAACCAGTTAGCATTGTTGCACAGTGGTGGGGCTCAGGGCACATGTGCATGTGTGTGTTTTTCAACATTGAAACAGATTGCATTTGGCTAGGTGGTCCGAAGCTGCCATTGGCACTCACCCTACACCTGAGCATACAGGGTATGAAACGCCCATGGGTGTATGTCCACCCCCCTCAGGGTGAAGCAATGGTCAGACTCATCACAGCCCCGCCCAGCATACACCAAATATCCTTAAGAACTGACTTCACTATTATTTGATCAGTATCCATAACCTTGGCTATAAGAAGGAGTAGGAGGAAAAAATGTAGACGAAGCACAAAGAGAGATAGTTTCAGTACCATCATCACCTGAAAAGAAGTTCCCCACTCTCTTTTGCTCAGGAGATCCAGGGGCAGGGTCTCTGCTGTGGTCTCCTCTGCCCACAGGGAGGCTCTGCACATGGTACCAATGGCTTCTGCCCTGCCTGTCAGGCCAGCTGCACCATCTTCAACCCCCAAAGACTAGTGAAGAGTACTCCATACCTCTTTCTAGCCGCTGCAGGTGGCTGCGGTAGTAATAACTTCCATAGGCATATTCTTCCCTCATTGGTGGAGAGTGATATCTCTGATATGGATCCTCATAGCCTGGCCTAAAACATCACAAGGAAGTCCAGTCATCTGAGGATGCATGAAGTAGAGAAACCCAGGAAGGACTGGACAAACTAAATGACTTCAGAGGACAGAGTGGCCATGCACATCTAGAATCTGCCTGAATGCTACAGTTCATTCTGGACCCTCTATACAAATCCAGAATCAGAGCAGGAGAAGGGCCCTTGTTATATGACAAGGTTGGGATTTTTTGTAGTAAAATAGAAAAATCTTTATTTTTTATATTTAAAAATCTTTTTTAACTATTTTTATTTAGAACTCTTTTTATTTTTATGGTAAAACTCTCACTCCCCCCCAAATACATCCATTCAACAATTCTGTAGCTATTATCTTTAAAAAAATCTCTGCTCTGATATTATCTTAGAAGACTGTGTAAGAATCTAATATATCATGGTAATTTCTATGCATATTTCAGATAAGAATGAGATTTTAAAAGTCAGAACTATCTTAAATCTGATTATTTTTATTGTCTCTGTTCTTCACATACCTCCCTTTGAGAATCCAATAATCCAAATTGGGAAAAGAAACATCATATCAATTAATTTACCAATTAATAATGCTTTAACATCAGAGATGCAAAATTCTTTGTAATAATTGTCATAATTTCAACCCTAAATCTGTAGGTGAATAAATATCCTAACTGGAAACGGCAAAATAGAACATTCCAGAACATTGATGGCTTCCAATGTTCCATGAACTATTTAGTCCAATGCTATCAATTAGAACTTCGGGGAACAGGAGTTCCAGATTCTCC
>PVHX01013274.1:10488-55538 GCA_004024805.1 Geosciurus inauris
CCAGAGCAAGAGAGTCTCATGTGCTGCCTCGAATGTCCACCTTTACCCCTCCTCTGATGGCATTGTGACAGCTGCTTCATTTAAAAACCTCCACTTGGGGACCAAGAGGAGGGAAATACTATGCTCTGTCACCAAAAACCAGCTTGGAGAGGACAGGTTTTACCTAGGGCAATATAGTATGTGGGGAAAAAAAGAAAGAAAAGGAAAAGGAAGAAGGAAAAGAACAAACTGTTTATCCGCTTTTAGGAGAGTTGAGTCCATTCCAAAGCCTCAATCCATACCTGGAGTACCCCTGGCTGGGATAGGCCCCGTCATAGTAGTCCACCCCAGACATTGGCTGAGGCCAGTCCCCAGACCTGGGTGCAGAAGGGAGCTGCAGGTGGTCTGCCCGGGGGTCCTGCAGTGGCTGTGGGCTCCCATGGATGTCTTGCCATTGGTGGAACCTCTCTCCATTGTGCCGAGGGTGAGGAACAGGCCGATGATGTCCACTTCGATGCCCTCGGTCTGGGTCCTTTGAGGGTGCCATGGGCCTCCCCCGCGGCTGAGATGGCCGCAGGGGAACCCAAGGTTCCATCCCTGACCCTCTGGATTTCTCTTGGGTTTTCAGTCAGTTATACTGTTGTTTTATTTTCCTGCACACTAAACAAAAAGGGGGGAAAAACTCATTTTGAGCCTATATCTAAAGATGGTGGTTGATTAGGTTTTACGAAAAGAGCAACTATAGTCCTCAAAACCTTGTCTGAAATAAACCATATGGGCATGGATATAGAGAAATCTGAAAAAAAAATCTCAAGCAGATACACAAAATAAACAACAGGCTAGACAATTATATTGACATTGCTTAAAAAATTAAGAAGTACATATGGAACAGCAGATGTGAGAGGCAAGAGAGACAGATAACAGTAATAGATGCTCCTACAAACGCTATCAAGGAATCCCAATTAGTGTTTCTTCATTTATCCCACCAGCAAATATTTATACAACACTCAGGACGGACGTGCTGAGGCATCATAGAAACGAGTCAGCCTTGGAGGGAGCAAGATCCAAGTTCAAACACGGACTGCCACCTACTAGCCGGTAAGTTTTTTTGTTTTTTTTTTTTAATTTTGTTTTTTTTTTTAGTTGTAGATGGACACAATGTCTTTATTTTATTGCTCTGTATGTGGTGCTGAGGATCAAACCCAGGGCCTCACGCATGTGAGGCAAGCGCTCTACCGCTAAGCTACAACCCCAGCCCTAGCCGGTAAGTTTTTTAAGCCTCAATTTCCTACCTATAAAATGGTGACCACCATAACCACTCTGCAGGGGGTTCCTGTTAGAGTCAGAGGTAGGGCCTGGGAATCACCCAACACACTGCCCGGGATACAGTGATTGATAAAATAAAGACTAGTGTTAACAGAGATACAGATTAGGGTAGTCTAAGTAGCCAACATGATTTCCTAAACAAAAAAAAGTTTAAACTGACCTCTCAAAGAAACTCCTTTCCTGAATCCTGACATTAACTCCGTGGAGACTTTATGGAGTGAGACCTTACGCTATGGCCATTCTGATGTTACAGTAATTCTTAAATCTCAGAGCTCTTCCTACCTAGAGATTTTTAAAACCTAGAAGACGCCTTTGTATCAAGCTCATTTTCCCCACTTAATTCCTCAAAACTGGAATATAGCTCCAGGGGATGATGACCTTCCAAATTCCTCTGCCCCTGTCACAGAGGGGCCTGTGCTCAGTCCTCACTCAGGGAGCCCTCTGGGTCACCAGGGCACAAGCCAGGTAGTTCCCACCTGTCTTATCCCGTGGAACTGTTATAGGTTGCAAGATTCTGATCACCTCTGTCCACTTTCTCCCCCTGCTGAAGCTCCCAGTCTCATCTAAAAATTCATATCAGAACAAAAGGTCAAAAGAGTACATGTCGAAACCAAGGTGTCACTCTGCTGGAACACCCAGAGCCAGGAGCTCCGAGCCAAGAGCTATGAGATGGCAGAATGTACAGGCACGGGGCCCAGGGGTACATGCCACCTCAAGGTCAGCCACAACTCGGAGAATCTGTCTTCCTCTCCATGTCAGCTCACTTCCTTGAAAACGCCAGGTGCAATGAGAGCCTTTGCCAACAGATCCCTGGAGAGGCCAAAGGCACGGTCAACACTGTCTGGACACAAGTAAGTGGGACAAGAAGAAAGCTGCTTTCACCTTGTCCCCAGATGTTTTCACCAGGCAGCCCGTCCCCAAACTGCAAATGCACAATACCCAATCACTTTGTTGCCAAGAGACACCAGCGCCAGTTAAGTTAGAGCTGGGGTTGTGATCAAGGGTATGGAATTCAAAACACCTAAGATTCTCAAAGTGAAAGAATTCTATCTATGATGAGAAATCACACTTTCATATTCACATAAATGACCTTCCCTGGACCCCGTCAGAGCAACGGCACCCTTCCTAAGCCGACAGCCCAGCAAGCACAACCAGGAAGGGTAGAGGGGGCTGGTTCCCACACACCTGCTCTGTCGGCTTCCCATCTTCCTCCAGCACTGTTCCGAGACCTGCCCTGATGGGCCTCCTCTGCTCCTAGAGGCTGTCAAAGTCCAGGTGCCACATCCACCAGACTTACCTGGCCCTCAGATCTATAGCTAGTTAGTCACCTTTGCAACTGCCTGGCCTCCAGGGAGCTGATTCATAGGGGCAAAGTACAGCCCAGCCACCTCAGCCGGAAGGGTCCTGACAGCGTGTATCAGCTCAGAATCTTGCCAGAGGCTGATGCTTCTGTTTGCCTGGCTGTGGACAGAGCCAGGTTCACTCACATGAGAAGGCATCGAAACCCCCACAGCAAACACAAAGAGAGACACCAGGAAGAGGAAACCCAGATCACCCTGGGGCGGCCTGGCTGTGCCAGAGAGCACCACCTCTGGGTGTGGACTGTGCCTCTGCCATTGGCTTACTCAACCTCTCTGAGTCTTAGTTTCTTTTTCTCTAAAATAGGAATGACAAAATTTAGCTTATGAGGGTTATCATGAGGATTAAACCATAGTAAAGGAGCAGATGACATGCCAGTAAGTCTCTAAATATGAGTATAGAATTTTCTTTTTAAAAGAGATGACCCAATTTTTCTAGTTGTGATAGGGGTGTACTCATAGGTGGGGAGTAAATACCTGGATTGCCTGGTATGGGTTTTTTCTATTCATGTTTCTCTCCATTTGGTTCTGGTTGTATAACCAATTCTGTTACCTAGCGCTGGAAGGCAGATTTCAAGACCCAAAATTGAACTGAAAGCATTAAGAAGTTATCTATTATGACAAGAAATTAATTCCTCCCATTGGAAAAAGACATCTCTTCAACATTAAAGTAAACACAAACTCATGTATACTTTTAAATGCATAGTTTTAAACTCACGATTTACTCTATAAAAGCCCAATTGTTTCTTCAACAAACTCTTAACTGGCTTCCAGCATTTGACACACATAAATATGAAAGATGCTGTCCTTGCCTTCAAAAAGCATAGAGAGAATTAGCCTCTCACGTAGTTACTTATCTGGGGAAAGTCACCATTATTGGGTTCCATTGTCAGACTAATGATATATGTAAGCCTGAAGAGCTTCCCTCAACCCTCCCTGGACAACTAGGACTTAGCAACCTGTGGGTAATGGTTTCTTACCTTGCTGCTGGGCCATGAAGTTTGGTCCCCCATTGGCTACTCTTAATCCCTCTGGGAGGAGATACTAGAAAAGGGCACAAAGCATCGACAGCAGGAATCAGAACATGGTTGATTTTGACACAAAATATGATCAGGATTTTATCAAATTATGTGTGCATTTATATCACAATGACAGTCATAAAATTGTAATGCAACTCTTTTGGCTTATAACATGGTGTCAGGCTGGCCCTATAACACCGGCTGCATTCTCGGAATGTTGACTTTGGAAAGGACCTTAGGGGTTATTTTTAACAACTTCACTGTTTTGATGATAAAACTAAGATCCATAGAATTGCAGTGATTTACCCAAGATCACAAAGCTAAATAGAAAGGTGGTGTGGATTCTATGCATATGTTCCAGCTGTCTTGCACAGTCATAAAAGCTGATTATTAAATACTAGGAATTATGTGAGCCAGTTGTTAAGCCAAGGGTAATACAAAATCCACCATGCTGGGAATATTCCCACCACAAAAACTAGCAAATTCTACAAAGCTCTCTGTTTGTTTCTCTCTGTTTGTTTCTCAGAGAGTCAGTTTACCAGCATACCAAGTTCATCCCCAAACTCTTAATACCTAATTCAGCATCCTCAATTACAGAATCATCCTCTGTTGCTACCCTTAACTGCACATTTCTGGTTTAAACATCTAGCCCACTTATTCCAAATGCTCCTTTTGTGACATCCCAAAACATCTCTAATTATCTCAAGAGTTATTATGAAACTCTTCAAACACTCAACAACCAAAATTAATTTTAATTAGCTTTAATTATATTACATAGACATATGGCATACAACTGCTATATGGGTCGCAGAATGAAGTAGACTGGTGGGATCTCGCCACTCCAAAGGTTTGGGATTTATCAATCCCTCCCTTCCTCAGCCCCAGATATCTACAGTTACTAAGCCTTTCAACCTGGAAGCTCAATTTTTCCTAGTTTCTAAACCAAATTTCCCATCTTGATAGCATATTAGGAGTTAAATCCCCGGGAGGAGGTGGGCTACAGTCAGTCTTGCCTCTCTAAGCTCTGGTTTTAGTGACCTTGCGGGATCCTATGGGCTCCCTCGTGTCCATACAGCTACAGTCTTCACACAATCCCTGTCCCAGTATCCTTTCCTTGTATCTGATTCCTGCTCTGCTTTCCACCAGACTGGAGCCCTGGAAACTTGCAAATTTATGTGAATTCCCATTTCCATAAATTCCTGTCTTCCATTCCAAATGTTAGACCCCTGTCTAGGATCTTGTTTCAGAGAGGAGTAACTACATGCTAAAGACTGAATTTTTCCACCCAAAATCCCTAAGTTGAAACCTGAACTCCTATTGGTATTAGGAGGTGAGCAATCATGAGAGTGGAGCCCTTGGAATAGGATTAGTTCCCTTATAGAGAAACTCAAGAGAGTTTCTTCCTCTTTCTGCTCTGTCAGGTAAGTAAATAACCAGAGATGGCCATCTGCAACCCAAGGAGCAGGCCCTCTCCAGACACTGGATCTGCCAGCATCTTGACTTTGTATTTCCAGCCTCTAGAACCATGAGAAACAAATTCCTGTTGTTCAAGGCACCAAGTCTATGTTATTCTGTTACTGCAGCCTGAACCAAGACACCACCCTAGTTTGACATCTAAGAAAAGTATCATCACTACTAATGATGCTGCTGATCTCTAGCAAACAGATCAGTGCTGATGGATGACCCATAGGTCAGGTTTCCATGAATCCTTGAGCACTATGATTTAATGATTGATTACTCTCACAAGGAACAGTTTAGCAGATGAGACTTAGTCCCAGGCTCTTCTTATTTGTCCTTATTTAATAACTTTCTACAATAAATGCATATTACTTTAAAAGACAAAATCAACTAACATTATTTTTTAATCAACATTATATCCAAATGTGTTGTCACATCAGTAAATAATTAGGCACCCAAGTAACAAAAGCAGGGCAGTAATTTCCCCCAAACATCCAAGATGGATTAACTGTGTTCAGTCTGCTATTCTGCAGAGAGTCTGAATCTTTCATTCACAAAGCTAGGGTTTAATGAATACCTACTCTATCTATGCCCAGTGCTATGACATGTACTAGGGATGCAAAGATAAATCACAGGTGGACCTTTCTCTAAAGAACCTCTCAATCCAGTGGAGGAACAGAAACTGAAATATGCAATTATTTTTCTAGTTAATACATCACTGATTTTTCTAATGGGAGGAAGCACAGGGGAAAGCACAAGACTAGAAACAGGGAGGTCAGCTATGCGAGGCAATTTGACAAATCCAGCAAGACAGATGAATGCCAACTAGAGCAGCTGCAGGAACTGATGGAAATTGAGAGAGAAAGGACAGACACACACACACACACACACACATGCACGCACACACATATAGAAAGATCTATAGAAAGAGAGAATATGTTATATAGACTAGAATCAACATGAATGGATACTTGACTGTAGCAGATGAGAGAAGAGAAGTCCCACATTTGGGGACTGTGCCTTTTTTTTTTATTTTTTTTTAGTTGTTGATGGATCTTTATTTTATTCATTTATTATTTATATGTGGTGCTGAGGCTCGAACCCTGTGCCTCATGCATGCTAGGCAAGCACTCTACCACTGAGCTACAGCCCCAGCCCCAACTGTGCCTTTTTTTGGATAGTAATCTTGGGAGAGCCAGTTTGGTGTGGAAGATGATAAAGTCAGTTTGGGACATGCTGCGTGTGACAGGCTTATGGGACACATAGGTAAGTGTGGTCAGGAAGTAGTGGGTTTTAATGGACTAGAGACCCAGAGCAGATAGGTGTGGTGGCAGAAACCACAAATGTGGATGGCATTGCCAAGAAACGATTAGAAGACGAGTCAGAAGGAGGAACCCTGAGGACGGGCACCAGCATTCCCACAGCAAGAGCAGCCCGGGAAAGACAAGGAGGTGCCAGACAAACAGGCAGAAAACCAGCAGAGGACAGTGCCCCAGAAGTCAGAGGAGTGTGGCTTCAGAACCAGGAGAGTGGTCAACAATGTCAAACATGAATGTCGAGAAAGTCAACAAGTAAAAGCAAGCATCCCCTGCGTCACCAGATTTGACAAAGAGGAACTTTGGTGGTTTTAACATGAACAATTTCAGTGGAACTATGGTCAAGGGAGTGAGGGATGATTAGCCTTAGGATCACTGATGTAGCAAATAGCAAGTGCAGAAAAGAAGACAGCAAGAGATATAAACCACTCTTTCTAGAAGCTTGGATGTGAAGAAAGGGGTTAGGGCCACTATAAGGAGCTCAGGTTTGAGGAATTGCTTAGGGAGGACAAAAAAAAACACATGCTGATTCATTTGGAAGGTTGGAAACTTAGAAAAGAAACAGCCACTGAAGGGATGAGTCTCAGAAGAGACTGGACATGTGGAATCCAAGGTATAAAAGGGAAATTAAACCATGCTAAGAGGAGGGGCACCTATTCCTCTGAGAAGGGCTAAGAAGGTGAAGATGGGCACAGATGGAGGTAAGTTTGTCCATAAGGGGACTGGAAACAGCTCTCTGGATCAGAATGCCAAAGTCCACTGGCTATCTCAGGCATTTGGTTAGGGATTTTTTTTTTTTTTTTTTTTTTTTTGTACCTGGGATTGAACCCAGGGGTGCTTCACCATTGAGCCACATCCCCAGCCATTTTTGTTTTTTATTTTGAGACAAGGTCTCACCAAGTTGCTTAGGTTCTCACTAAATTGCTGAGGCTGGCTTTGACCTTGGGATCTTCCTGCCTCAGCCTTCTGAGCATCTGGAATTACAGGCATGCACCACGTGCCCAGCTTGCTTAGGGTCTTGAGAGGCATCATGAAAGGTTAAAATCACCAGTGTGAAAAATGTGTGTGTTTCAACTAGGATCATATGGGACACAAATGAGACAGAACCAGACCTAAGTTATATGTCTATCTCATTAAACTGAGATCCCTAGCTATAACGAAGAGATGCCATCTAACAGGACAGTGAAAAATTAAATTAAAAAACTTGAACCACAAAAATAACATTTAAAAGTGGAACTGACTGGACCCTTTCCACACCTGCGTTTCCAGCCACACTTGATGCACGCAGCAGTGCTGAGCCAGCAGGCATCTCCTATCTCCGACTCCAGGAATGAGTCAAGGTGAAGGTTGAGTGTGGAGCAACCTTGTGCCTCCAGAAAGGCCACCCCTGGAGCCAGACTCAGAGATATGGATCTCCTGGCCTCCGCTAGAGAAAGCCATCAAAACTCTGACCCCTCCTTCGGGGTTGCTGGGTGGCAGTAAGATGTCAGCAGTTCCAGTCATTGGGAAAAATGTGCCAGGAAAAAGCAGTGGCTTTGCCAGCGTGGATCAGCCTGGCACAGGCTCTGTAAGCCACCAGCGCCAGTCCTGGGACTGTTCCTCTTCCTGCAGTCTTAGAAGTGAAGGTCTGGGCACAAGGTAGATGTCCTACTGGAGCAAGGAATCCTGTAGATGAGCCCTGACAAAGGACTCCCTCCAATGCCACCCACTCACAAACCTGCTGCCTGCAAAGGAGCCCTGCCGGCATCCACCTCTGCTGCCGGGAGCTAGAGGAGCAGCACAGCATTCAAGAAGGATGGCCCTGTGCCACTGTCACTAGCAGGAGGACCCCATCTTCCCCCCACCACCCCTCCCACTTTATTGGTGTCCCTTGAATAGGGACAAATTGGATGGCAGAGGAATGCTGCTGGGACCTCTGACCCCACATGAAGCTCCCAGAGGCAGAGGAGACCTGCACACCAGCTAAATGAAATAATTGCAGTGTTCTTGGGGTGTTCTCCTAGCTGCGGGCTGATCGGGTGGACATTCCACCCAGGAGAAGCACAACATGGTGACCCTGAATAAGGACATCTGGATGTGAATCCCACTTTGCTATATGCTGGCCATGTGACCCTGCAAGTTGCTCACATCTCCTTTTCCTGTCTGTAAAACTGGGCTCATGAGTGCCTCCTACCTCACAGTGCCTCCTACCTTAGCACAAGGGCAAAACTAGATTAAAACCCTATAAAATATTTGGCATATAGTAAATGCTCAATAAATATTAATAGCTATCATTTTCCTGGAAATACTGAGAGTACCTACCAAGAGCTCTGCACAAGTCATGGGTGAAGGATGAGTTATTATCCACTGCTACTGTGAGGTGCACAACTGGCACAGAGCCATGAGATCAGGAAATAGAGAAACTATGTCACTTGACTACACAGGAAAAAAACGGTGAGTTAAGGTGGAATTAGCAACTATAAGAAAGTGTAGCCCAGCAGGGCACAGTGGTGCCTGCCTATAATGGGAGGCTGAGACAGGAGGATCGCGAGTTCAAAGCCAGCCTCAGCAACGGCGAGGCGCTAAGCAACTCAGTGAGACCCTGTCTCTACATAAAACACAAAATAGGGCTGGGGATGTGGCTCAGTGGTCGAGTGCTCCTCAAGTTCAATGCCCGGTACCAAAAAAAAAAAAAGTGAGGAAGTGTAATCTAGTGCTTCAACACAGGAGTACTTGTAGCCCCAGAGACAATGCAGGATGCCACAGGAGAAGCATCAATTTTCTCTTTAAGCAATTATAAATAGTATTTTAATCTTAAGCACATGTTTCAGGGCAAAATTCAAATTTACCTTAATTTTTAAGACTAAGCATAAGGCATCAAAGAAATTTCATATTGGAATAAGATGCACACACGCACACACATTCACACATACATTCTCTCTCTCTCTCTCTCTCTCTCTCTCTCTCTCTCACACACACACACACACACACACACACACACACACACACACACAAAGTCATTCCCGGCCATTTAGTTGAAAAGTTTGAGAGACACATTCTGAACAAGAGCAGACATTCAGACACACAGAGGCAATGAGCTGGAAAGAATCCATCCCTGCAGGTGAACAGTGTCCAAGCCAGCAAGACACAGGCCGAGGTCCCCACTCACATCCAACTCCTTCATTTATAGACCCATAGCGGTACCAGCTCTCCATTGCTGGATAAAAATTCTGTTATGTAAGATTCTACAGGGTCGCCAGGGTTCATCGTCTCTCTTGCTTTACTGGGGACAGGCAGTGTTTATTCTTCAGGGAAGGTAGGGTCCCAAGCTCCTTAGAGAAACATTTTAGCATCAAGATGCTCTTCATAATAGATGATGCACAAATGTGATTCGAACTCTTATTTCAGCTGCTTGAAGAAGAGAGACAGACACCATGCCACCAGGGAGCCTTCTCCTCTCCAGGTTACACAGCCCTGATTTGTTTGTTTCCTTATAAAACTTCCTATCTTAATCATGTTGGGGAGAAAACAAGGTCCAGAGGAAAGAACACAGGAGTTTAAAAGTAGATTTAATTTTTGCTATGCTACTTCCCAGCCACATACCTTTGGAATAATCACCCCATCTTTATGAGCCTCAGATTCCTCATCCTCAAAATGAAATCTAAAGTGTTCTTCAGAGAGCTGTAGATGAAATGAAATGAAAGATGCAAATCACCAAACGAAGTGCCTGTTAAACACAGGAGTGGGTTTTCAATAAATCTTTGCCTTCCTCTCATCCAGCATCCTTACCTTCTGTTAAAGGTGTGGCCAGCTAAGCCACACACAAAGCTCACAAGTACGGTACAGTGCAGTGGTCAAGAGCTTCAGCTCTGCAGTCAGAATTGGATTTGAGGCCCATCTCCTCCACTGAGACTTTAAGCAAGCTCCACACCTCCCAGGCTGTGTCTCTCCTTTCTAAATGTCTGCACAACGATAGATATCTTCACAAGGTGGTTGTAGAAAAAATAAGATAAAGTACTGTTTATTAAGGCATGAAGCAAATGCATAATTAAAATTTGATGGATAAATGAATGTATGATCTGGGAAAAGCACATAGCAAGTGCCTGCACATAGTAAGTGTTCAACAAAAGTTTGAGCATTAGCAGAAGAATCACTTTCTAGACTTCCCAGGGCATATGTTCTTATCTAGTTTTTATCATAGCAGCTCTTGTTGAACTTCTACCTTAATCATCCTTCATTATTGGTTTATAATATAATCTGAGGTTATTGTTTCTAATATTGATTCTGCTCTTTCTTTCATCATAATCTATTGCAATTCCAGCTTGTTTTTCCCAGAGATGTGCATCCTTGACTCATTACTCATTACTCATTACTCAGCAATGTCAGTAGAGTGTGTCCACAAGATCAGAAAGGGTCAGAGATTTCACCAAGCACACACTGTGCTTCAGCATTAGTCCTGAAATGGAGGAAAATCAATCACAGGGGTGCTCGTCTAAAGCTTTTGTTTAAAAAAAAAGTGGGGGGGAGGTCATACGGGTTAGTAATAGCCATGTAATATACTGAACACAAAAATGCAATTATTTAAAAATCCATTCCATGTGAATATAATGATTGCAACCTTCAAAGTTATCGGCCCATATAAATAGATTCATTCAACCTGATGATCGATAGATAGGTGGGTAGGTAGATATTTTGTGATAAAAATAAGAACACAAAGATTAATTTCTGTATTTTCTTCTCACCCCATTTGTCAGCCAACAAAGTTTCACAGTACTTTGCGGTGTTCTACTCCTCTGCCCACTGTTCCACGTACAGAAATAGCCCCGCGTGTGCAGTGGGAGTGCACACACGTGCTCTAGTGGGACTCCCATCCCATGTCCTCTCAGTTTGGAATAAGTGCCTGCAGCTCCAGCGATGCCCCCAGGGCTGCTGTTCTAAGGCTGAATTTAGCACCTCCGGGAAATTTCCATAGGAGCCATTTATGATGCCAAAAAACAAAGTTCAAACTTCAGTTTCTGGAGGACATTTAAGGGCATGACAAGATGATGGAGAAGTTTCTTTTCTAGGCATACATGTCTGCAGGCACCACAGAGGAGACTGCCAAAGCTCACTGTTTGCTGGGAGCATCCCATCAATGAATGCCGTGGGTTCGCGGCATGCAGGGTGAAGACTTGCTGCCCTGCCTGACATTGCTCCTGCGATGTGGTTTCTGTACACACTGGCTACACATATTCCCTTTTACACTAAGAAGATGCCTTCTAGGACCTGTGACATTAATGACACCATGACATCATGTTCTAGTGTTGGTCCAGAGGTCATTCATCAATAAATGATGTCACTAACTGAATCCAATTGAGGTATGACCTTAGCCCTGGGAAGAGGAAAAAAATACCTCCCTCATTCAACAAATGGTATTTTAGATAAATATGAATCCACTTATTCATTATAATAAAATGATTTTTCTCCCATATCAACAGACTTTCCACAGCTCCTATAATAAGGCTGCTAAGTCCAAACACTATATGGAAGGAACCCAAAACAGCTCACGTGCTGTTTAATAATCAAGAAATGGATAGGAAACTGAGCACTGAATTCATTTTGCATTTATTAAGTGCCTACTATGTGCTGAGCATTGTTTAGGTGTTGAGGCCCCAGGAAATAAAAAAAGTGAACTTGCTCCTTATCTTCTTGGAGCTCACTGCCTAATAGAGACCCAGAGAAGGTAACAGGCCATTCCAATGCTACGCGCCAGGAAAGGGCGACAGCAATGCATCACAGTGTCAGACCTAGTCCAAGGAGGCTTCCCGGTTTGAGCTTAGGAAATAAAGACCAGTGATGAGAGCAGAGACTAAAGAGACCCTCCTAGCTGCCTCTCCCAGCCAAGAACGGGAACACAGCCCCAGCTCTCCCCAGTACCCAGGTTGTATGCACACACTTACCATGACTATCTGCTACTTCCGCCTGCCCAGCATCCGGTCCTCTGGCTTCTGACAATTTTCCCTTTGATGAACTTTCCTGCCCCCTCTCTGTCTATCATGGTGGGGTCCGCCCTACTTTTTGCTCTCAGAACAGGCACAAAAATTCAGACCTGAAGAGCAAGATTCTTGCATCTCCCTGGCCATGTGATTGATTGAGCAGTCAGCATGTGTCCAAGAGACTCACACCCAGAACTTAGCCTGAACTACTGGGGAAGGAAGAATGCTTCCCATTGGTGCACTGAGATAATGAAATATCCACCTGGAGCTACAGGCAGCCATCTGCTCCTCCAGTCATTCATTTAATGATAGTTAAATAATTAGCTAGTATGTGCCTCGTGCTATAAGCATTAGGAATACAGAAATAAAAAATAATTGTTTCATAAGTTCTCACCCTCAATTAGAGAGGCAAATTAAATAACATCTTCAATAACCTGTGTTACAGTCGAGGTTACATAGGTTATCATGCATGCAGGGAAGGGCAGCCAGCTTGGCTTCCTGGGAGAGAAAGTGCTTGTTGAGCCTTGTTGGATAATTAGAACTTGATTGGGTAAGTTGGGCAAAGGGAGTGGGTCCGTAAAAAGAATCAGGAAGGCCCCAGGTATGGAGGGGAGGTTCAGCTGAGTGAGTTCTGGTGATCCACCACATTCAGTCGGGCTGGAGGGTGGTGCCATCCAGCAATATGGGAAAGAAAAGTCCAGTCAAGATAGCACTGACTGAAGCATGGAGGCTCTGGATCTTTGCTGAAGACCTTACGCAAGGTGGAAGACCTTGTATAAAGGAGAGGATGAGATACAAGAGGAATAACTGAGCAACAAGTGTGGTGGTCCCTGAGAGGATGATGGGCATGGATGGTCAAGAGAAGGGCTGCGTCCCAGGTCGGGAAGTTCACCTCTGCCTTTCAGAAGGGAGGAAGGCAGCAAGAGATAGAAGAATGGCCATGTAGATAATTTTGTGAGTTAGGCTAAGCAAGGTTGATGGGGAAATAGAATATATAATAATTATGTTAAATCTGTTTCATCTATCATTCTAGTAAAGCATGAAACTCCCACAATTTTCAACATCAAAAATGTCTGAGCTGATGGTAATTGGTCTCCAAAAGCTAAAATGCACCACACAGTCACATGGAATGTACATTCTATTCTATTTGAAACCACAGCCTGCCTTATTTTTTGACTCAGTTAAATTTCTTTCAAACGTAAGCCTGTCGGTCATGCCTATTTTAAGCATTTTCATTTTCCCTGGTGTCGAGTTTTCTTTGTCCTTAAAATTCAGCAGCAGTAGAGGTACTTGTTCCTATCACTAACCATTTGAAAACAGAAGCCAGACATTTAAGATGATTTGGTAGAGATGGCTCCTTTAAGAATCTCAAAAGCGGGCTGAGATTGTAGCTTTGTGGTAGAGCGCTTGCCTCGCATGCGTGAGGCACTGGGTTCGATCCTCAGCACCACATAAAAATAAATAAATAAAGATATTGTGTCCATCTACAACCAAAAAATATTTTTAAAAAAATCTCAAAAGCAACCCTTTCTCCTACCAATAGCTTATTGTAAGTGGGCCATTCTAGGAGGATTCATCCAGTTTCTGTGACAGAATATCACAATCTGATAAGGCCTGGTTGGTGACAGTTGAGCCCCATTGAGTAAGTAAAGCCCCCCTCCCAAAATTGGATGTGGAGAAAATACAATGCTGTGTGGAAATTGTTCCTCAAGGGGAGACTCACACTAGGTGAAGAACAAACTACTGAAGAGGTTATCCATTCCGATGTCCATTTTCTAGCACATAAGCTGAAGCCAGAATGCCACATGGTTCATGGCATCAATGCCAGGATCCAAATCCAGGTCTGCAGTCTACCAGCCTTGTGTTCATTCCTCCTCTCATAACACCTGTTTCTCCTGCTGGGACACAAACTCCATGGGAGCAGTAACCTCTTCATCTTATTCACTTAGGTATACCCAACATGGAGGTAACAATCAGAAATATCTGTTGGTCAATAAGTTAACTACACCTGGGGTGGATCACTGGTGGTCATTTGGAAGGTTTCATGCAGCTCTGGACATCAAAGAGTCTCACCAGAAAGAAAAAAATAAAATCACCAACCCATAAACAGATGGTTGTTGAACTCTGAAAATACCAGGAACTCTGGACATGACTTCCAGAGTGGAAGTCTTGGGAACAGCAGCCACAGAGCCACCTCTTGCTAACGGGATCTATGCCAGGGTTTCATTTGTCATGGAGTTGGCAGGGACCAGGCCCCTAGTCATCTATATAGCTTGAGAACAGAAGTTCCCACATTGCTTCTAAGTCAGCTTTAACCAGTTTGAATCCTTCTTAAAATATTTAACAGGCCCTCTCCTCTCCCCAAACACTGTAACTGCTAAGCCTCTTTCATCTTACCATAATCAAACTTGCCTAAATGTTTGTGTGATTTTTATGCACGTTAGCCATGCATTCCATCCCACAGGGGACAGCCCCTGCCAGGGTAAGCGGGCACTGTACAAAGTTAGGGTTTGAAAGCAGCAATAGCCTGGCTGAAGTTAGTTGTTACAGACAAGCCTCTGTTAAGTTCTTCATTTGGCTGAAACCATGTGCTGGCTTAATGCTGTTCTTCTCTGGTTAAGACCAAATGCTTCTCAAAGGAATCTGCAAATAGGGTCTCTAGTGGGGACTGTCGTCCCTCTTAGCATTCTTCATTTGGGTTCCATCTGGGTTAATTGGTTAATGGTGAAAATAAGTACTTACATCTTTTGCCACTAAATCAGGAGTTGCTGCTGCTGCTGCTGCTACATCCCCTCATGACAGCCTGCTATTACTCACAGCTGGCAGACACTGTAAAGAGTGATGCCACGTCAGCCTCGCAGAACCTTTCCGCTTCAGCCACAGTTTCCCAACGGAATGATTTAGTATGTAGCTCCCAAGGCTGGAAGCATGATCTGACCACCATATTGAGAAGGTCTGAATTAAAGAGGACCCTGCTTGAAATTACACAAAGAAACCACAAATGCCTCCTTGGGTTTCTAAATGAAAACTCCAAAGAGAATGTAAATATTATATTGACTTTTTAAATAATCATGACAGCAGGTTGATAACTGATGAAAAAAGGGGTATCAGGATTAGAAATTTAAAAAAGAAAACTTAGGGACTTTTAGCATTATGGATGATAGTTCATTAAAAAATTATGAATTTGGAATGGCAAAAAACGAAAAAAGTTTTGCTCACAAATGGGGAAGTGGTTGAATTGTTATGAATCAATTATGTGTGAAACATTAGACTATCTAATAAAAAATAATGAATTAGAGCTGTATCCATTGACTTAGAAGGTTTTTTATGACATATTATTGAGGGAAAAATTATATTATCTCATATGTCAGTATGTTTTTAGTTACATGTAACTATATAAGGTAATATATGAGTATCTGTGTATCCATACAGATAAAAGGATATAAAAGTTACGTATCTGGAAATTAATAAAGCTTCCTTTGTTTGAGGGAGAAAGTATGAAAGGGAGTATTGATAGGGGTGGAAATAACTTTTTTAAAAGCCTTCACCATGAAACAGCATTTTATTACACCCTATTCCCGTAAAATGTCTCTTTGTGAAAGCTGTTTATGCTTAAAGTATGTATAACTTTATAAAAAGGTTAATTAGATATCTGAAAGTAGTGGGATTCCAGATGGCTTCTATTTTACCCTCTATATTTTAAAGTACCTTTCAAGTTTTTTTTCAAAGAAAATCATTTAGGTAATCAGAAGAAATCATAAAGGTGTTTTTATTTTGTACAAATCATTGACAAGTGGTAACTTGCCTGAACTCATGCTTCTGAACAATCTGCTGAATCTCAAGTAGACTTGGGTTTTTCCTCCCTCTGTTTGAAACACACTCAATAATTCTAAAGATGGGCTGGGGTTGTAGCTCAGTGGTAGAGTGTTTGCCTAGCACATGTGAGGCACTGGGTTCGATCCTCAGCACCACATATAAATAAATAAATAAATAAATAAATATGATCTACAACTTAAAAAAAAGAAAAGAATTCTAAAGATGCCCTTGTACTTATCTGGAACAGACAAACTATGCCATGGAGAAATGGAAAACACTCTTCCAGTCCAGACCTCACATAGCCCTCCCCTGCCTTAAGATGGTTGTCAGGGGTGGGTCAGATCTTCATGCCCCTCCACGATGTGTGCTACACCAGGAGGGCTCCAGAGCAGATGCCCTCACAGAGATGGTGCAGACACTGGTGTTCAACCCATACTACCACAGATAATGCTCCAGGGATGAATCGGGCATTTCCTCAAAATGCCATTTGAGGAAAGGTGAAAGGAATTGGAAGTGACCAACCAATTCCTCTATTTCAGCTACAAATCCAGATATTTTGAAAAATAAAAGCTCTTATTGATTAATGACCAAATAACATGTTTTACATAATTAGAACAGAGGAGAGGTCACCACATTTTTTAAATTAAAATGAAGGGAGGTGTTATTATAGTCAGCTTTTTCACTTCTGTGACCAAAAGGCCTGACAAGAATAATAAAAGGAGGAAAAGTTTATTTGAAGGTTCAAGGTTTCAGAGGTCTCTGTCCATAGATGGCTGATTCCATTCCTCAGGGCCTGAGATGAGGCAGAACATCATGGCGGAAGAGTGTGGCAGAGGAAAGCAGTTCAGGACATGATGGATCATTAGGAAGCAGAGAGAGAGAGCTCTGCTCAACAGGACATAATATAAACCCCAAAGGCACATGCCTAGGGACCCACCTCCTCCAGCCTTACCCTATCTGCCTAGAGTTACCATCCAGTTAATCCCTTTCAGGGGATTAATGCACAGATTAGATTAAGACTCTCATAACCTGATCATTCCACCTCTAAACCTCTTACATTGTCTCACACAGGAGCTTTTAGGGGAACCTCAATCTAAACCATGACAGCAGGTATAGGAATGTACTTGGACATTAAATTATCTTATTGGTATGAATAACACAGAATCATTTTATCAGGGAAAGTTTAGAAAATTCAAGATGTTCAGTCATCATAAGAACAATGTATCAAGTAGATACAAGTTCAAGTCAGAGGCATATGTTGTATGTATGTACATATGTATGTATGTATGCAATATCTAGCATAGAGGAAGCTCTCAATTTCAAACTTAAATAGGGAAGAGGATCTCAGAGCTCCACAACATTATGCTGCAAATATCAAGAGATCCTGCTAAACCCAGCTTATCATGATTAGACAAGATGCACATTCTGGCTCTGTGTGCTAAGAACACTTCCTATTATTTATGCCAAAAAATAGTTGAACATGGTCTTCATTTGCCATCTCATCTTGCGGTTAGCTAATTCTCCTTTATCTTGTTAATAATCACTCAACTAGATGAAACAAAACATAAAAATAGACCTCCATAAAAAGCAGAAGGTAAATACCAAGTACATGACTTAAGCAGTAAATGCTCTGAGAGGCCAGGAGACAGATGAACCCAAATTAATTTTAAGAAGGGAGGTTGAGAACAGAAATCAGTGAAAAAGGGAATAGCAAAGAATTTAAAATCTGAAGTGCATGTTATCTATGAAAACTGCACATGTTCCTAGAATACTTCTACTATCCAGGCTTTTTGGTATCAGGGATTGAACTTAGGGGCACTCAACCACTGAGCCACATCCCCAGCCCTATTTTGTATTTTATTTAGAGACAGGGTCTCACTGAGTTGCTTAGCGCCTCGCTGTTGCTGAGACTGGCTTTGAACTCACGATCCTCCTGTCTCAGCCTCCCTAAGTGCTGAGATTATAGGTGTGAGCCACTGCACCCGGCCTATCCAGGCTCTTCATAATAATATTGGGCCTTAGTTCACATTGGACTTGATCCTAAGACAATATTGCACTCTCATTTCCACACATTTCACTTACAAAGAGGCACATTTGGCCTGGCATGGTGGCACAAGCCTGCACCCCAGTGACCCAGAAGGCTGAGGCAGGAGAATCACAAGTTCAAGGCCAGCCTCAGCAAATTGGCAAGGCCCTAAGTAACTTAGTGAGACCCTGTCTCAAGGTAAAAAATAAAAATGGTTGGGGATGTGGCTCAGTGGTAAAGCATCCTGGGCTTCAAATCCCAGTACCACCACCACCACCAAAAAAAAAAAAAAAAGAGGCACATTTGGAAAACACACAATAAACACACATCCCCATGTTCATAGACCTTCATTTTTCTTTGCCCACACATCTTAGGTAGAAGAAGTTACAAGGCTTGTCTGTGTATCACTAAACAATTGAATAAAATGTGAAAAATGCAATGATTGATAAGGTCCCAAATACTTATCTTCTGAGTCTCCTCAGTACATCCTTTCCAAGTTCATCAGGAGATTGAAAGTTGTAGCTCTGATTTTGCTGAACTAAAACTCATGGTAGAAAATTACAAGTATAAATACTTCTTCTTGAAAGAATTTTAAGCTCTACTCCTTAAACTACTTATTTACAACACACCAAAAATCTCATGTTTACCTACCACAAGACTGAGTCAAATGAGGGAAAAACGTCTTGAACTCCCCAAGAGTGACAGTGTGGGAAGCCCATCTTTAGACCAGAGGCAGCAACTTACAATGGTTCTACACACAGGCTCTGAAGCCACACAGCCAGACCTGGCTTCTGGCTTTGCCTCTCTAGCCTCACCATGTCACATCAATCACTGGATCTCTCTGAACCTCAGTTTCCTTATCTATAAAATGATATTAATAGTAGTAGGATAAATCATGAGTTATTGTGAAAAGTTAATAACTATAAGCACTCCAAAAAACACTGCAGCCTATGGTTTATTAAACTAATACCAATTATTCTTTAACATTTGTTGAGTGTTTATAATCTGCCAACTGTGTGCTGCTTTATTTCTCTTATTTTATGTAACGCATACAGCACTCCTATGGAGTAGCTCGTTATCTATCCCTTTTTATTACAGATGAGAAAAGGTGAAACTCAGAGAAGGTGAGTGGTTTGTTCAAAGTCCCACAGCTAGCCAGGAAAGGACCAGACTTTGAATCCAGGTCTAGTGCAGATCAAGACCTTCAAGTTTGAATCACTGTTCATATTTCCTCCCACGTCAACAGTTCACAAGTACCCACCACCCACCCATTCCTCTGTTCATTCCTCCCTCCCTCCCTGAGAGCTTGCTGTGTACCTGGAGCTGGGCATGTGGACAAGAAGCAACCAGGAAGGAGCCTTCACGGAGCCTGTGTGCTAGTGAGGGGGAGAGACAAGCCAGAAAAAATAAATCTATCTTATGATACAGACAGTGGTGGGTGCCACGAAGAAAGCACGGAAGAGTCCATGGGGTGGGAGGCTGTCTCAGGTAGAGAAGTCAGGGAATCCCTCTGTGAGAAGGTGACATGCACCCAGGGAGGGGTGCAGGGTGCAGCTGGGGGAAGAAGGTGAGGCGAGTGGCTGTGGGTGCAATCTTCTGAAGGCTCAGCCATGGAGGAATGAGGAGGCTAAAAATACAGAGGGAGTTGGTTTGGAGCGAGGTGTGACACAGCCCCCTTAAGGAACAGAAAGTGAATGAACTGGGGAAATGAGACCGTACTGAAAATCCACTCAAGTTCTGTGTTCATAAAATTAAGGCCAGTGAGCCAGCTGGGTATCTTCATCCAGATATTGGATGAAGATCTGGTGCTCGGACATTCTGAGATCTGGTGCTCCGACTCAGGACTAGACGAGCAGAGATTTGCCGCGGGTGGGAGTTTGCCAGAAGGCATCAGGAGGGGAGCGAGAGGCAGGGGAGCTGAGCCCGGATCATGGACTCAGGCTGGGAAGGGTAGAAGGCAAGGCCTGAAAGTCTCGATGAGGGTGGGAGGAGCAGGGATGATAGATGGGGACCTGATGAGGCTGAAGAACGGCAGGAGCTAGGCTGCTAAAGGGAGCCAGCAGGAAGTGAGGAGGTGGAGATCGGGGTGGGATGTCAGAAGTGCAAGTGCAAGAACGACCATCAGCAGAGCAGGACTGAGAGTGGGTGGCTCCGGTGGGAGAAAGGGCTGCTAGAACGGAAACAGTTAGGCACCCGAGAGGCGGACACACTGTCTGGATCATCTACACCAGTGATTCTCAACTCAGCCACATACTAGAATGATCTGGGAGCTGTGAAAGAAGTATGTACGCCTCCTTCTCCCAAAGATTCAGGCTCAGTTGTTGGAAACAGGGAAGGAGAGGAGGGAAGAGCAATCCCAGAAAGAATTATCTAAGTGGGCAACACAGGCACCCAGAGGCCAGGAGTGGAGGGGAAGAAGAGCTCGGGAGCCAACAGGGCCACAAGCTTCCCCAAGGGAGGGATGATACCCAGAGGCTGGCAGATGACCAGGCATGGCAGGGGTATGGGTGTTCTGATGGCCTGTGCTTCAGGCTGTGGAAGGGCAGAGGGTTAAGAAGGAAGAGTACTCTGGGAGCATAAAGGACACCTACCCACCAGCAGGCCCCTGCTCGCTTTAGGGTGTCCCCATGATCCCAGGAAAGAATCAGGCATTACTCAACAAAAAGATGAGGGGGACCTTCATGAAGAGGTTGAGGATACACAGAAAGGGTCTGTGGGTGAGGAGAATGGGGGATAAAGTTAAATAAAGAGCTTCACAGAGCTGTTTAGGGAACAGGGCCTGGGTAATCAACAGGTAAGGCATGATGCGATTAATACCGTGGCCCTTCAGGGGAAGGTGGGTAATCAGTTCTGATTAGAGCCTCCCTTTTGTACGGATGTGTCACTCAATGACAAAGACATGTTCTGCGAAATGCATCGCTGGGCAATTCTGTCATCGTCTGACCACCACAGAGCCCACTTACACAAGACCAGACGGTGTAAGTCAACACTCAGCTTGGGCTCTCGCTGTGATCACGGGATGCAGTGGACACGAGATGTCTGAGGCCATGCCTGTGTAACATAGCAACCTGCTTCACAGTAACCCTTTCTGGTAAGTAGGATTACATGCTAAAATAACAATAAAAAAATATAGTGATGAGGGGCTGGGGTTGTGGCTTGGTGGTAGAGCACCTGCCTAGGATGTGTGAGGCACTGGGTTTGATCCTCAGCACCACATAAAAAAATAAAACAAATAAAGTTATAAAAAATAACGTGGGGGGCTGGGATTGTAGCTCAGCGGTAGAGCGCTTGCCTCGCATGCGTGAGGCCCTGGGTTCGATCCTCAGCACCACATACAAAGCAATAAAATAAAGACATTGTGTCCATCTATAACTAAAAAATATTTTTAAAAAAATAAAAATAAAAAAAATAACGTGGGGCTGGGGTTGTGGCTCAGTGGCAGAGTGCTTGCCTCGCACCTGTGAGGCACTGGGTTCGATCCTCAACACCACATAAAAACAATAAATAAAAAAAATTTTAAAAAAAGATATTTAAAAAAATAACGTTAAAAAAATATATAGTGACGACATGGACCAGTTGGGCATTATCATGACCAAGTACTGTGTGTTGCAGGAAATCGTAGGTGCCATGCTTCAGACAAGTGGCAGCACAGTGGGTTTATTTAAACCAGCATCACCACAGACCCCTGAGCTGTGCACTGGGCTCCAGTGATGCTTCGATGGCTATGAAGCCCCTGGGTGGTGGGAATTTTTCAGCTCCACTAGAATCATATGGGATCTGTGATATTTGTGGTCCACTGTAGAACAAAACATCATTTCACAGCACGTGGTTATATTTTATTTAGACTCCTAGACAGTGTGTTAATTTCTGTGGCTGCCATAACAAATTATCACAAACTTGGTGGCTTAAAAATCAAGAACTTATTCTCATAGGCCTGTATTCCCAGGATTTTGGGAGGCTAAAACGGGAGGATCACAGGATCAAAGCCAGCCTCAGCAACTTAGCAAGGCCATGTCTCAAAATAAAAAATAAAAAGGAGCCAGGCACGGTGGCGCAAGCCTGTAATCCCAGCACTTAGGGAGGCTGAGACAGGAGAATCGCGAGTTCAAAGCCAGCCTCAGCAATGGCAAGGCGCTAAGCAACTCAGTGAGACCCTGTCTCTACATAAAACACAAAATAGGGCCGGGGATGTGGCTCAGTGGTCAAGTGCCCCTGAATTCAATCCCGGGTACCAAAAAAAGATAAAAACAAAAAATAAAAAGGGCTGGGGAGGTACCATAGTGGTTAAGCACCCCTGGGTCCAATCCCTGGTGCAAAAGAAAAGAAAAGAAAGACTTATTATCTAACAGTTATAGAGGCCAGAAGCCTAAAAGCAGGGCTGTGGTCACTCCACAGGCTCTGGAGAAGAATCCTCCCTGCCTCTCCCTACCTTCTGGTGTCTCCCAACAATCCTTGGCCCTCCTCCATCGGTAGCTGTGACTCTAACTGCTGCCTCCAACCTCACTCCATGAGGCTCCCAGCACCCCTGCTTTAGAGATGAAGGGACACGAAGTGACGCAGCCAAGGTCAGATAGCTTGTAGGTCAGAGTTGAACCCAAGTCTTTCATCCCCAAGTCCAAGGCTTTTTCTATAGCACACTGAAGGATGCGAAGTGCTCAGAAAGGTAAGGAAAAACAAAAAGAGTGTTTCATGTGCGGGAAGCGGGATTAATATTTTATTATTACATTTAGCTCATCGGCTCCTGAGCGCCGGCCTAAGTCCCCAGATGAGAGGCTGCTGTCAGTCTCTTAAAATATCTGCTCTTAAACTATCTGGGTCAGTGAGAAGAGGATCACAAGGTCTCCCTGTGGTTATTTTAAACTTTTTAAAAAATAACCTTTAAAGGAGAGGATAAAAATTAAATAATAAATAAGTCAGAAATGTCATCAGCTGAAAAGGAAACCGTTCAATAGGAAACACTAGGTTATTGACTCTGACATGGAAGCTGCAGGGCAGGGTCCTGGGGGTCACAGGAGTTCCTGGCTCCATCAGAACTGAGGAGGATGCCTGGAATCTACACCAGGAAGCACACCTGAGAAGCAGGAACCGAAGGCAGGAAATAGGTAGGTTCCAGGACCCTTCCCCACACGTGCCTTCAGAAAGACACTACCCTTGATGTCTCCTTTGGAGAAGAAAAGAGGAAGGAATGTCGGCAGGCGTGTCCCAGCTCCTACCGCTGACCCTTGCCATCTTCAGAGCAAAAGGAAAGGAAGGGGAGTCTTTTAAGCAATCGCCCTGTGTTACATAAAAGTGGCACCAACTGACATGTAAAAGCTGTTTCTTGAAAAAGAAACGTATTCGGAGAGACCCATCAGCTGCAATACAAAATGCCTGAAATGGCTTTCAAAATCAACACCAAGATACCAGGAATGAAGAAGGAACTCTGGCACTTACAAACAGGCCTCCCAGGACGGGGAAGTGAGAGGTCCACACAAAGTGACCCACTGTGCTGCCTGTCAAAAGCAGCACAGGAGAGCTGGAGTTTCCCTCAGGTCTGAGGCAAGACAAGCACTCTCCTTCACTGGGCCCCAGCTGGGGAAATAGTGTCAGGTGCAGTTCCTGTATATCTGGAGCTGACTTTCTGGTGGCATCTCTAACCCAGGACATGGGTTAGTGTTCCCTGAGTGTTGTTGAACATCGCTGAAGGATAAGACTGACATACATACATGCAAATCTATAGCTAAAGGCCAAACTCCGTGCTAAGAGTTCTGAGAGCAAGATCCACACAGGCTACTCTTCACTGAGGAATGGACTCCAGCGGGTCCTAAATAGACACCACCAGCCCAGAAAAGGAACGACCTGGAGCAAAGAGATCTGTTCCTCAGTGTTGTGGGCGAGCCACACACAGCGGTGAGCAGAGCACATTCTGGTTCCTGCTGTCTCTGAGCTTGCAGTTTAGCAGTCTTCTCAAACTAAAAGGTGCTTAGCTGGATGGTCACGAAAACGCTGACACTTAGCTCTAGAGTGTGCCAGGTGCTGTGCTATATGCTTCACAAAAAATCTCATTTGATCCTCATTGCAACTCAGTAGCAAGGGGATGACATATCAACCATCTTACACGCTGGAAACTGAGGTCACACCGCTAATTAGGGATGAGGCCCAAATTCAAACCCAGGCCTGTCTGGTGCATGGGCCACTCTCTTTCCACAAGACCACATGGGAAATAAGGCTGGGCAAGGTTCTAAGACGCAGTACTTGAAAGCCAGGTGCAATGGTTCCTATGTGCCGTGGAGGAACAGGACAGGATTGTTAGTGGTTCTTTCTGCTACTGTTGTACAACACTGCCAGAGTCAGAGTCCCAAGAGACACACGTGGAATTCAGAGGGTCCTCCAAGCAAGACATACTCTCTCCCCCCACAGATCTCCATCAGCTTTCCCACCATAGCGAATAGCAATGGCCACTAAGAACCTGCAAAGTCACCCAGAGACCCAAATACTCCCATCGTTGAGGTGGTATCTTACCACTGTGTTAGTCAGCTTTGTGGTGTTGTGACCAAAATACCTGACAAGGACTCCTTAAAGGAGGAGAAGTTCATTCTGGCTTAGTTTCAGAGATGTAATCCATGGTCAGCTGACTTCATTGCTCTGGGTCCAAAGTGAGGCAGAACATCATGGCAGAAGCACCCCATAAAGGAAAGTGCTCACCGCACAGCAACTAGGAAGCAGAAAGAAGGAGGAAGGCACCAAAGTGAAGATGCACCCTTCCAGGGCATGCCCCCAGTGACCCACCTTCTCCAGACACAGCCCACCTACCTACAGTTACCACCCAGTTAGTCCATCAAACTAGAATGGACTAGGTTATAACTCTCATCATCTCATCATTTCATCTCTGACTATTCCTGCATTACCACTGGTGCCTTTGGGGACACCTCATTTCCAGAGCATTAACACCACAATAAAATCCTAAGAAGAAAAGAGATGTTTGCAAAGTTCTCCCTCCCTTTAGTTCTCCCACCAGATCAGCTGAAAGAGGGAAAGGTACTGAGAAAAGAGGTGTCTGCATTCCCCACCTCCCTAGAGGACCGGGGTTGTTCCTTGCCTTCTGTCCCCTCTTTCATTTCCAAGTTGGTGAATATGATCCCCGAGGAGGTCAGGACCAGGAGGTACAATGTGAGGACCCACCCATCTGGAGGGCACAGACCTATAAATGCTACAACAAAAGCAAGTTCTTATGTCCATAAGGATGACATCTGTTTATCAATGACAAAGCACTTCCAGAAACATCGCTTCATTTGAACCTTTCACACGTTAGGCAGGCTTTAATGTTGTTGCCCCTTCCCCTTTCAACAGATGAGGGATCTGAAGTACTTACCTAGAAGTGACTCTCTAGCGTCACAGAGGTCATACTTGCAGGCAGGCCCTTGGAGCCCAAATTCTGTGTCCCCTGCTCTATAGCAGGTCCACTCAGGAACCCTGATTTGGACAAGGGATGTCAGACAGAGACAGGAAAGCTTCACGGTTCCTCCCTGTAATATCCTCCAAGACTAGGGAGATTTAGCCAAATGGTGTTAGTTTCACTTTATAATCGGCTATGAATTTATTCTCCAACAATATAAATCTTTCTAATATCTGATTTGGGCCTCAGAAAATTTTGAGAGTCATTAGGTTCTACATGTTTACTATTCCTGTGTGAAAAGTGCTCTTCTCACTTTGTCCTGAAACTATTTCTGTAGCCTGCTAAAGTTGCCCCTCGTTCTTATGCTCTGGGATTTAATAAGTCCATGTTTTAATCCCATGATTTTCATTATTTTATAATTTTCAGTCATATTCCTCTCTTAGCCTGTGTCTTTCCAGAATCAAGGGCCCTACTTCTTTTATCATCCCTGAAAAAGAAAAGAAAGAAATAGCTCTCTACCATCTTGATCAAACGAGACGTCCTTCTCTAGGCTTTGGCTCTGCATGTCTTTGAAGTGTATCAGACCATCGGGCCTGCATCACTTTGTCTATTATTCTGTACAAAAGAGCACACTGACCTCAGCTAAAATGTAAAGATATTTGAGAGACATCTTTAAAAATCAAACAATTCTTTTGCTCAGTGTCAGCTCAGCGTATGGTGAAAAAATATACATTCTTGCTTCAATTCTGAAATGAATTTAAACATACTGGTAAATGAATTTAAACATACATGAAATCAAAACATACTGGTAAATGAATTTAAACATACAAGGTAACCTTGCTGTTATGGTCCAGACCTAAAATGTCCCCAAAAGCTCATGTGTTGGAAGGCTTGGTCCCCACTGCAGCGGTGTTCAGAGGTGGGGGAGGTGATTGGATCTTAAGGACTCTGACTCAAGATGGTGGATCAATCCATCAGTGGATTCATAATTTACGATATGGTGGAAATTCAGGAGGGGCCCTAGTTGGAGAAAGTAGATCCTTAGGGGCATCCCTTGATCCTTCTATTCATCCTTTCCCCTTCTTCTCCCTCTCAGTTTCTCTATCTCTACCTCTGCTTCCTGGCTGCCATGAGGAGAGCCGCTTTGCTCTATCACGTGGTCCCAGCCATGATGTTCTGCCTCACCACAGGCCCAGAACCAATGAAGCCAAGTGACTGTGGATGGAAACCTCTGAAACCGTGAGCAGAAATAAGTATGTTTTCCTTTTAAGATGATTTCTCTCAGGAATTTTGTCACAGCAGTAGAAAACTGACTAGCGTGTTTCTAATTCTTTAAGAAAAGGACAATTTACAAAGCACTTCCATGTATATCATCTCATTCACCCCTCAGGAACCATGCAAGGTAGAAAAAATACTATCATGCCTCACATGAAAAAATAAAAATGTGAGTGTAGCCCAAGATCAAAGAGAGCTTTAGATCAAATTAGAGCCCAAGATCAAATTAGAGCTTTAGCAAGATGATACCTGAACCATAGGTGGTACATCCCTTCTTTTAATCACTTGTCACTTTAAATCCCAAACTTGCCCCTCTCTAAGTCTCTTTCAGGGGTCCACAGCATAGCCATGAAATAGTCTGCAGCTATTAGTTAATAGTCATCAGTTCATGGCTGATCCAACCCTCCTCCTTCCTTACTCCACAAACTCTCCCTGGGTAATCTCAGCCATGCCATGGACATCGATATCACCATGCAAATGACTCCCAAATATGTATCTCTAGGGCACATCTCTATCCTGAGCACCAAGAGAATAAATGATACCTCTCAGATACCTCAAAACTTCAATAATGTAAAAATGTACAAAACTTAATCTTCTGCCTCATGATGCCTCTGCTGCCCAAACCCATTTCCCTTTTGATATTCCTCCTCCCAAACATATCCAGGAAGTTAAGAGTCTTGGGGACACTTTCCTCTACCCTCTCCTCCCTACCCCTGTCTCCAATCTAACATCAGGCCCTTCACTTTTATCTCCTGTATAGCTTTCCTTTCTGTCCATGTGCCTCCTTCCCCATGACCACCATCACAGTCCAAGCTTAAATAGGCTCTTCATTGGTCTGTTCCTCTTCAATCCCTTTTCCCCGCTGTAGCTGGAGGGATTCTTCAAGACACTGTCCTCAGGGAGACCTTCCTTGGCTCCCCAAGTTAATACTCCCCCATTATGCTTTATCTGGCCCCCGTTCAGTCTCTTTTTGTGTGGGTGATTAACATCTGTCTCCCCCTCTAGATTTATAGCCTTTGCTCATTATCTATCCCTGTGCTGGCCTGAGTTTGGCACATAAGTAAAGTGATTAGGTGATTAAGCCTACTCGTAAGGACAGGATTACATACACTATACGTCTTCACTGTGGAATAACAAGCGTAGTGAAGACTGCTAAAAAGACTGAGATCATATTTACCAACATCAATGACATCCATGATATATTATTGATTAAAGACAGCACATTAGGGCCAAAGATATAGCTCAGTGATAGAAAGTATGCTTAAATAAAAAGCCAGTACATTGTAGAACAGTGTGCATACTATTTATAAAACTATATATGCGCACATATATAGACTTTAAAAAGAACTTCTGCCTAGCATGCGTGAGACACTTGGTTCGATGCTCAGCACCACATAAAATAAATGAAATAAAGGTATTGTGTCCATCTACAACTAAAAAAAAAATATTTTAACAAAAAAGAACTTCTGTGTGTAAAGTATGTGTATGTTTTAAAAGGCTTGCAAGACTAATACCAAACTGCTTACAGTGATTTCCTTGGAGAATAGGAATGAGAAAGGCAAGGAAAAACAAGATCCCAATGTCTACTCAAACTTCTGGGTGGCTTGACTTTCTTCAGTGACCATGTGATATTATTACAGTGATTTCCTTGGAGAATAGGAATGAGAAAGGCAAGGAAAAACAAGATCCCAATGTCTACTCAAACTTCTGGGTGGCTTGACTTTCTTCAGTGACCATGTGATATTATTGTAATTACTTTCAAAATAAGGTTTTTAAAATAATGCTACAATTCACAAAAGCTCAGGAAACTGGCCATTTCTAAGGACAGTTAACAAAAAGAGGGGGACCACTTTTGTTTATAATTCCTCAACGATGACAAAGTTCCAGAAACCAGCATATAGCAGATTCAGATTTGCAATTTAGCAATCAGCTCTGGTGATGAAGCACTCAGCCAGAAATGCCAGGGTTTATTCAATTAGGTCTGCCTCAGGTGACTTTTATAAACAAAATAGATTGAGAAAAATCACTGCTCTTTAATTTCCCTTTACAATCTTAGAAGGAAAAATACAGGAAAGAAATGACAGCATGGAATTTTCCTAATTTACTTAATTTTTTTGTTAAATACAGGTGAGTGTGTGAAGGCATCCCTATTTCCCTTCACTTGCCAAATAGCAAAGCTTTTATTGTCTTCACCGTAGCTCAAGATAGCTTTCTAAACTCACAGAGTACAGAGGAAGGAGCAGGAGGAAACATACTGGCGAGGTGTAGCTGGGGTCCTTCTGTGGCCAATCGCAGAAAACCTACCTCCCTTTGGTTAGAGAAGCATGCGCGGGTGGACGGGCCCACAGTTACCGAAAAAGGACAGGCAGGTGTGTGACTGTGAGCCTGCGGCAGCCAGCCTACCAAAAGCACTGGGGAAGTCTGTGAATTTAGAATAAACACTGTCACTTGGAGCCGCATTGATTCTTTTTTCAGACTAATGGCTCAGATGGTAGAGCCACCCAACAATGACTAAAATATGAGTCAAATGCTTCCAAATCAAATCATTCCCATGGAACAGGAAGACAGGCAAGCCGAGAACAAGTCATTAGAGGTTCTAACCAGGACTTGTTGTATCTGAAGAAACTCACTCTCCTTAATGACTGCCTCTTTTGATCTAAGTCATTTTGACATCGGTAAGATGGGGACGTTCGATCTTTATTGCTTGTTACACCCAGGTATCAGCTCTGCGCAGTGAAAAGGTGGCCCCTGGTTGGGCTCCAGAGCTCTCCCCAGTCCTGATTTGTCTTCCTTCTCCCCGCATGTCTTCATTGATGCAGAAGGAAATTCTAAAATTACCCTCAAAGTGGAGTTTCTTGAGATCTTTAAAAACCAACTTCCATTTAAATATATAGAGAGCTCCCATGAAGATGAAAAGGGGCTAGGAGAAGGCAGGTGAGGAGAGTGGAATCACTCAAGGAGCCCAGGAGGCTGAGGCAGGAGGAGGCAGCCTGTGCCCTGGCCCTCGGGCAAGCACCCCACAGAAGTGCCCCGTGGGCCCATGAGGGAGAAGGGTTTCTCTGCCATTTCCCTCTCCACCTTCTGCAATTGTCTGGGTTTCAGAGTCTTTACCCAAATGTTCATCCTTATTTTACTATTCTTTTTTGGAAAAAAAAAAAAAGAAATCTTTTGGCAGCCAGATTCTGAGAAGACAAGTGTTTTTAAATGGTCTAAGGTACTTAACAGACAGCAAAAATTCTTACCACCTCCTCAAGAGTCCACACAGGTCCCCAAGTGGCTGCTGTGAGGGACACCTGTTTTGACCCCACCCCGCTCCCTCCTCACCATTATCACTTATGCAGGGGGAGGAACAGAGATGCTCCTTTACTTACAATGGGGTTGTCCCCACAAACCCACCACAGGTTGAAAAGATCCTTAAGTTAAAAATGCGTTTAAGACACCTGGCCATGGACCCAGCAGAGTGTCCATGGTTACCCGCAGGGTCAAGGGGCTTCCAGGGAGCTGCGGGCAGCTGCCGCTGCCCAGCATCACAAGACAGCATCACACTGCTAGAGAGGGAGAAGACCAAAATTCAAAAAAGTAAGGTTTCTACTAAATGAATATGGTTTTCACACCACCATAAAGTGGAAAAATCTAAGTCCAACCACCAAGGACCATCTGAGCACCCGACAGGGTACAGGACCTCTCCCCACAGACCAGGACACGGGCCGAGGCCACAGCTTCCTGCCATCTGAACTCAGCACTCTGTACACACTGTGTCTTTCCTGAATCCATTCACTTAGAAGTAAGGGTGACATGTTCTCTTTTTAAATCGTTTTCTAATATGGTAAAACATAGGTAAAATTAACCATTTTAACCTTTTTTTTCCATTTTAACCACTTTTACATGTACAGTTCAGCAGCACTGAGTACATTACCACTGTAATGCAACCATCACTACCATCGACCTCCAAAACCTCTTCTCCTTCCCTCACCAAAACTCTATATCCATTCAATAACTCCCCATTTTCCCCTCCCCCTCGCAACCACCATTCTACTTTCTGTCTCTACAAATCTGACTCTTCTCAGTTCTCATATAAGTGGAATCACAGAGTATTTGTCTTTTTGTATTTGGCTTTTTTCACATGTAACGTTCTCAAGGTTCATCCACGTGGTAGCAAGTATGTGAGTTTTGTTCCTTTTTAAGGCTGAATAATATTCCACAGTATGTCCACACTATATTTTATTTATCCATTCACCAACTGATGGACATATGAGTTGTCTCCAGGGCAACATATTCTTAATTTAATCCTATGATTTAAGAGTTTCAGGTAATTCAAATTCAATTCAATTTATCACATGTTTACCCAGGTTCACTCACTGTGGGAGGCAGTACGGGAAGTCACAAAGGGGAATTGGACATGATACTTGCCCTTCAGAAACTTACAATATCCTGGGTGCAGGAGGAAAGAAAGAAGTGAAAGTAATCTGCCAGTTACTTTCATCTGCTAATCCTTTACTACCTGCTCTGTGCATTCCCCAATCACTGCCTGTATTGCTCACAATAACTGGGAGGGAGACATTGTAATAGCCACTTTGCAGTGAGAAAAATGAACGTGCAGAGCCTTAAGTAGCTGCCTCCACAGTGGTGAGCTGAGGATGGGGACCCACTTTTGGATTCAGGAGCCTGTGTTCATTCCATTGCACAGGCCACACTCCCTATGACACAGTTAGGACGTAACAGATCCTGCAGAAGAAGCTACAGGAAGGCAGCAGAAGAAGAGAGGCACAGGAGGCTTTAGGGGCCAGGAAGGCCTGTGTGTGACAGAGATGAAGGAGGGAAGGGCAGAGGGAAGGAGGTAGGGGCATGATCAGGGACTGGAGGAACTGTGGACCCTGTGCTGGAAAACAGAGACCAGCAAAATCATAGCCATAATCCAGTGCTGGTTCAAGGGCTCTAAACTCCACCGTGCAAGCAATGAGGAGCCACTGCAGGTTTTCTGAGACAAGACATAGAGCCATGCATCAGGAGGACCACCACGGCAGTAACACAGAACAAAGAGAGAGAATGGGATAGTTCAAAGGTAGGAAGCCAGCGAGAAGATTGCTGGAAATAGCAGATAAGAATTAGAACAGAAGGGAGGATGTGGAGGTGAGAGAGACCCCAGAGGTGAGAAGGTAGGGCTGGCGATGAACACAGTTCGTATAGGGTGACCATCCATCTTTCTGCCCAGGACACAGTTATCTGGTGCAATGACTAATAGCACCTTTCACTCTCAAGAAGGTCCAAGTTAGGACAATAACTTCTATGCTCACACTAATTATGAGCAATAAGAAACCAGAACCAAAAGTGACTTCAGATTTTAAACCTAGATTAGTAAGGAAGGTGGTTAACACCTTTAAAAACACAGGAGGAGGACTCGGGTTATGGTTCAGTGGTAGAGCGCTTGCCTGGCATGTGTGAGGAACTGGGTTCGATCCTTAGCACCACATAAAAATAAACAAATTAAATAAAGACATTCTGTCCATCTACAACTACAAAAAAAAATTTAAAAAAAAACAGGAGATCAGCTTTGGGGGAAAGACGGTGAATTTGAATTCGGACATGCTGAGTTTGCTGCAGAGGTAAGGATTTATTTAAGAGAGAGCAGAACCTTGCCAGTAGATTTGCGCTGTATCACATGAAGGAAGGCATCATTGACCTAAAAATAAAACAAAACAAAAATGTGGTCAGACTTGCATATATGCATATTTCTTTCTTTCTTTTTTTTTTGTACCAGGGATTGAACTCAGAGGCACACGACCTCTGAGCCGCATCCTCAGCCCTATTTTGTATTTTTATTTAGAGACAGGGTCTCACTAAGTTGCTTAGGGCCTCGCTAAATTGTTGAGGCTGGCTTTGAACTTTCAATTCTCCTGCCTCCGCATCCCAAACCACCAAGATTATAGGCGTGCACCACTGCACTCAGCTCCCCATCATTTTCAATGTTGTCAGATAAATGTCCACGGACCAGACCCCATTTTTAGATTGTCTTCTTTCAATCACTGTAACTGCTCCATTCCAGCTGTCCCACTGCAGAAGTGTTCCAGATTTTGAAAGAATGGAGCCTCTGGCAGAAGAATAAAAACTATAATGTTTTGAGATTTTTATCTTTTATTAAAAATGTCCTATTTCTTATGTAACTGAGATTATAATCAACTGTAACTTTTTTTCAAAAATGCAAGGTTATAAAACAAATTAAAAAGCAGCTACAGTGATCAAGACAATGTGATACTGGTGAAAAAATAGAAAAATAGATTAATGGAACTGAAGAGAGAGCCCCAAAATAGACCTGCATAACTATGGTCAATTGATCTTTGACAAAGGGGTAAAAGCAACTCAATGGAAAAAGCATAGTCTTTTCAAAATAAAGCACTGGAAAAACTGGATACACACATGCAAAAATTAAAAAAAAATCTAAATACAGGCCTTATACCCCTTGCAAAAATTACCTTGAAATAGATCAGAGACCTAAATGCAAGATGCAAAATTATAAAATTCCAGAAAAAAAAAACATAGAAAGAAAACCTAGGTCACCTTTGGCTCAGCAATAAGGTTTTGGATACAGCACCAAAAACACAATACATGGTGGGGGCCAGGGGAGGTTGTTAAGTTGACTTGGTTAAAATTGAGATTGTAAAAAGAATTTAAAAACAAGGCATAGGCTGGGAGAAAAACTTTGCAAAATGCATATCTAACAAAGGATTTGTGTCTAATACACAGAGAATTCTTAAAACTCAAGAAACCAATACAATTAACTAGAGAAACTTTATTCACATTGCCAAAACCTGGGGGGGACAAAATGTCTTTGAATAGGTAGATGGAAAAGCACACTAGTACATCTATGCAATGGCCTACCATTCAGAAACAAGGAGACGTGAACTATCAAAACACAAAATGACATGGAAGAAGATTGCTAAATGAAAGATCACACGCAGACTGCTAAATGAAAGAAGACAATCTAAAAAGGCTACATATCCTATGATTCCCACCATATGACATTCAGGAGAAGGCAAAACTGTAGAGACATTAAAAAGATCAGTGATTGACAGATCCAGGAGTGGAGATAAGGATGAACATATGGAGCTCAAGGGATCTTTTAGTGCAGTGAAGCTATTCTGTATGATATGTAATAGTGGATACAGGACATTATACATTTGGCAAAACCCACAGAACTGTACAACACAAAGATTGAACTCTAATGCAAACTATGCACTTTTTTAACACCATTAATGTATCAATATTGATTCATCAGTTCCAACAAATATACAATACCAGTGCAAAGTATTAATAAGAGTAGGAACTCAGGGTATGGAAGAGGGAGTGTGTGAGAACTCTCAATACTCTGCTGAATTTTTCTTGTACTTAAAACTGCTCAAAAAAAAAACTATTAATCTTTTAAATAAAAGAAGTCATAAATGCAAAACATAAAGTTAAAAAGAATGGAATGTACAAAAGTATCATTATTTGTAAGTAATGCAAATATAATTTTAGTTATGTAGGAAATCAGAAAAGTTTTAGTAAAAGATAAAAATTATACAAGTATTATCATTATCTATACAGAAAAGCTAATAAAAGAATAAACAAGAAAGGTCATCAAGACTAGGAAATGCAAAATTAGTTTATTTATGCAAAAAACCTCTTCACAGCAAAGGAAATAATCAAGAACATGAAGAGAGAGCCTATAGAATGGGGGGAATCTTTGCCACCTGCACCTCAGATACAGCATTAATCTCCAGGATACATAAAGAACTCAAAAAACTTCACTCACACATACACACACACACACACACAAAAAGTATTCCTAAGTAACCCAATCAATAAATGGACAAAGGAACTGAACAAGCACTTCCCAGAAGAAGAAATATGATGGTCAACAAATATATGAAAAAATGTTTAACATCTCTAGCAGTTAGAGAAATACAAATTAAAACTACACAGAGATTCCATATCACTCCAGTTTCAAGTGGCAATTATCAAGAATACAAGTAACAATAAATGTTGGTGAGGATGTGGTGGAAAAGGTACACTCATATATTGCTGGTGGGACTGCAAATTGGTGCAATAACTCTGGAAAGCAGTATAGAGGTTCCTCAGAAAACTTGGAATGGAACCACCATTTGACTCAGTTATCCAACTCCTCAGCATTTACCCAAAGCACTTAAAATTAGAATACTATAGTGGCGTAGCCACATCAATGTTTATAGCAGCGTAATTCACAATAGCTAAGCTATGGAACCAAACTAGATGCCCCTCAACAGATGAATGGATAAAGAAATGTGGTATGTATACACAATGGACTATTACTCATCCATAAAGAATGAAATTATGTCCCAGTACTTAGGGAGGCTGAGACAGGAGAATCACGAGTTCAAAGCCAGCCTCAGCAACGGCGAGGCGCTAAGCAACTCAGTGAGACCCTGTCTCTACATAAAACACAAAATAGGGCTGGGGATGTGGCTCAGTGGTCAAGTACCCCTGAATTCAATCCTCAGTACCAAAAAAAAAAAAAAGAATGAAATTATGGCATTTTCCAGTAATTGGATGAAACTAGAAAGTATCATGCTAAGTGAAATAAGCCTGTCCCAAAAAACCAAAGGCCAAGTGTTCTCTCTGATATGCATACGCTAACACATAATAAGGGGGTGGGAGGCAAGAATAGAAGTTCCTTGGATTAGACAAAGGGAAATGAAGGGAAGGGAGGGGGGATGGGAAGAGGAAAGAGTAGAAATGAATCAGACATAAACTTCCTATGTTCATACATGAATATATGGCCAGTGTAACTCCACATCATGTACAACCACAAGAATGGGAAATTATACTGTATGTATGATATGTGAAAATACATTCTACCATTATGTATAACTAAAAAAAACAAATAAAAAAATTTTTAAAAATAGCTTACAAAAATTACTGACATTTCTCTATATCAAAAACAATCAACTTGGAAATATAATAAATAAAATATTGCTCTCAAAAGCACCAAAAACAACAAAGTATTTGTAATAGATATAAAGAATAACACCTAAGACCCTTAGAGAAAAACTTTAAACCTTATTAAGAGACATGAAAGATTTTAATACGTGGTGACTTATCCCTGTTGACAGAAGAAAGAAGACAGTAAAAAATATTAATTTCTTGTAAATTAGTATAAAAAATCAATAGTTTCATTCAAGATTTCAGCTAGAGTTGTTGAGAAGCTAAACAAATTTATTGTAAACTTTACTTCAAAGGACAAAGATCCCCAAATAACTAAGTCAAATTTGAAAAGACAGAACAAAGGTATAAGAGTTACTCTTCCATATTCCTTGGAACTTGAAATAAGATAAAGGTAGCATCATAAATCAATGGAAAAACAGTGGAGTATTTGATACTGGGAAAATTGGCTTGCTATAAAGAAGAAAATAAAAATTAGTTGCCAGATATATACCCAATGCAAAGGAGACTTCAGAAGTATTAAGTGTGATATAAAACTGTGAAGGTAGCCAGGTGTGGCAGTCAGTGCATAGAGTCCCATCTACTTGGGAGGCTAAGGCAGGAGGATCCTTTGAGTCTAGGAGCTCAAGGCCAGCCTGGGCAACACAACAAGACCCCCATGTCACCAAAAAAAAAAAAAAGAGAGAGAGAGAGAAAAGAAAAACCTACAAAGTTAATAGAGAAGAAAATCACTGTGACTCAGGGATAATGAAGGACTTTCTGAAAGAAGTCTCCAATGGCATCCCTATACAGCAAAATGCTGGCATGATTACTTTAAATCTAGACAAAAGTGGCGATAGTGTGACAAACTTAGGAATCTTTTGCAAAGCCTCAAACTAACGTCTAGAACTGGCTACTCAAAGGACCATCAGCTTCTGCACAATCTGGGGGCTTATTAGATGTACAATCTTGAGCTCCATCCAACCCTTACTGAATCCCAATCTGAATCCTAATAAGATCGCGCACACACACACACACTCTGTGCCAGGGATTAAATTCAGGGTTTCACACACACTAGGCAGATGCTTTACTGCTAAGCTACATCCCCAGCCAGCTGGAAAATACATAAAGAGATGCTTAAGCTCATTAGAAATCAGGGAAATTCAAATTAGAATAATAAGATGCCACTTTATGCTTTATCATTTGGGCAAAAAGCAGAAAGTTGGATATGGCTACAAATCAACAGGGTGCCAAATAAACAAGAATTCTCATGCACTGCTGGAAGGGACATAAATTGGTCAAGTCAGCTGGAAAGTAACTGGCAATCAAATTAAGTATGCATACATCCTAGGACCCAACAATCCTGCTCCTAGGAAAATAGCCCCAAAGCATCATTTGCACGAGTCCCTAAGTTTACATATATGAAGCTGTTCATTACCATACTGATTACAGCGGTGAGAAATCTAGCCCACCTCAGAGTCGATCACTAGAGAATGGATGCGTGAACTAAGGCGGATGCATTCCACGTGCTGTTACGCAGAATGGGAAGCGGTGGACTGGCTGTGGCAACAGCAGCACAGACAGACCTTAAAGACAGCCCTGGGTCAAGAGCACACCATCAACCATGGAACTGAAAAATAACACACAAAATGATTCTGTGTGTTTTACAGGGAAATACAAAATCCAAAAATACATTTCAAACATGTTACAGAGACTGGCTCAGAAGGGAGAAAAAGAGTGAGGAGAAGAAAATAAGGGCAAAGGGGAAAAGCACATACGTTCCTAAACCAACATATGCAAAAGATGAGTTTTGCCTAGTCCAACAGTGAATAGGTGCTTTGAAATGAGAATTATGGTTTACCAGCCCTTTCCATTTGAGATCCTCCAGAAAAGACATACCCAATAAACAAATAAGAAGCAGAGAAATAAATCAGTGGTGGCAATCTCTCTGCAGCATGAAATCCCTGGTTCCAAAAACATCTGCCTCGCAGAGTTTCCCTTACAGAGACCTTTCCAATCCGAGCATCCTCGACTCCTCCAGGTAGAGGGAACAGGTCTAGGATGGGTATCTGACATACTCAGCAGCCCTTGTTGATTATCTACAGGTGACTCACCACCCATCCTTTCTCCCTGTCAGCTAGAAGTCACTTGTTCCCAGAGATCTGTCATAGCCCAACAATGGAAAAGACTTGAGAAAGTAAGTATTACTTGAGATAGTGATCCCTTCCCACCCAGCACACTAGGGAAATGAAGGCTCTCCTACAAATAAATGTTAACATAAAAGGAAGTTGTGCCTTCAAGTGCCAAAGCTTATTTTTTAATCATTGACTAGTAGTGGATTTTACTTTTTGGTTTTTTCTACTGGTGCATCACAATGATACATGATAGTAGGATTCATTGTTCAGCCATTCTGCATATAAATCTTTACACAATGTATCACAAATTTCTCTGGCTCCTTTAAAAGATACCACTGTGGGGAAAGCAAATCCTTCTACTCCATGACTCGAGAATCTCATAATGTTCTGTTGCCTCTCCATGTCCAGTTACCACTTCTGTTGTGATTGTTGCTGCTTCTAAAAATAACTCCACTCTGTCTCTTTCTACCTGGTGGTTTCTGCGTGGGCTGGGAAAACAGACACTCAGTGGTGTCAAGGACAGGAAGCTTACCACCAGTGATAAGGCTCCAAGTGAGGGACTAAAAAGTAAAATGCATGGCTTTGAACCAGTCATTTGAGAGCTACTTCAGAAGCCTAGGGATACTTTCCTCCTGTATTTCACTCAGATAGGGAGGCTGCACCAAACAGATGCCTAGATACAGGCTGTCCCCAGCGCCCTGGTCTCTGCCTTGAGGAGGATGAAGCCATAATTAAATTTGTCTCCAGAGATATGCAACCTGGAATTTGCAGCAGGATACGGATATTGCTTTTGTTCTAGGATGTAAAGGTTCTGTTATTGGAATTTTTAATTAGCTCATCAAGAAGGAATAATCAGAGTTCTTAGTTTCCTAAATATATCATGCTGATTCACGCTTCCCATTAGAAATGGGCTCTTCCCCTATCGTAGCACTATCCTGAGGTCTTTCCAATTAAAACCTGAATTCCTTAAGGATGGCCTAAGTCTTAATTGTTATTGACAGGCATATGGAATATGCTCAGTGAAGGTTAGATGGATAAAATAAATTCATGAATGTATGAGTGTATCCGAGACTGAGTGGGATGATTTTTAAAAAGGTAAAAACTTTGGATTAATGATAGACTGCCGTAGCTGAATTACATTCATCATATCATTACTCTGATACAAAATGATCTGAATCGTCTTTGAAAAGTCAGTCAAGGAATTTCACCAAAAAGGAGGTACAGATGGCAAATGAGCATATGAAAAGATAGTTGAGATCACTGTTCCCTAGGGGAACACAAGTTAAACCAACAATAAGATGCCACTACCCACCTATTAGAATGCCAAAAATTAAAGAAAATAATACTAACTTCCAGCAGATGCAGAGTGACTAGATCATTCGGGTATCGCTGCTAGGAAGGCAAAACGGTACAACCACTCAGGAAAAAAGTTGGACAGTTTATTAAAAAGCTAAATATATAGAAACAAACCAGCAGAAGTAAAACCTCAAAACATTAAAATAGCTTGACTTGGGACATACGTGTAAAACTGAGGCACCGATTTCTAGTCCAGAATATCCCCTGCAAAATAGAAAACTTTGTATGCTATGGGCTTTAATAAGAATGTTATCATTGTGGCCTTGTCTTCAAGATCATGGGATGTAAAGACTGAAACAGAATTGTTTCTAAGTAACTGAGACAGAAAGAAAGAGTTGCCAACACAAAGATGCTTGCCCCTTTCTCAGGACCATCTGTGTCTGTTATTTTTAAGACGCTACGTAGATTTCCCTTAAATTCATCCTTTAGAAGCAGTTACAATCAAATTTCAGCCTTACACCACTCCTGCCTAATGATGTCATCTAGAGGTGCTACCTGGAGACTGTAGGGGGGTGGGAATAAAGCCAACTAAACATCAGTGCAGCTTTTTTAAAAAGAAAGCTAAACATACACTTAGCATATGACCTAGAAATCTCAGTCCTAAAGTAAATAAAGCTGTTTGTTTACACAAAAATCTGTATATAAATGTTTATAGAAGATTTATTCATAATCAACAAAAACCGAAAATAAATGACTATTAACTGGTAAATGAAAACACAAGTTGTGGCACATCCATACAATGGAATACTATTCAGCACTAAAAAGGAACAGACTACTGACACAACAACAAACTGGATGAACTTCAGAAGCATTTTGCCAAGTAAAAGAAGCCAGACTCAACAGCCTGTAGACTAGAGTTGAGCATGGTGGTGCACACCTGTCTCTCAGCTATTCAGGAGGTTGAGGCAGAAGGATTAAAAATTTGGAGCCAGCTTCAGCAACTTCATGAGAACTTGTCTCAAAATTTTAAAAAGTAAAAAGGGCTGAGCATGTAGCTCAGTAGTAGAGTGCCCCACAGGTTCAATCCCTGGTACTGCCAAAAATAAGATTAAAAAGTCTATGACTAAATGATTCCATTTATATGACATTCCGGAATAGGCAAAAGTATGGAGAAAGAAAACAGATCAGTGGTTGGCAGGGACCAACTGGGGGGCAAGAAAAAGGAATGGCTTACAATGGGACACAAAGGAATCTTCTGGGGGTAATGGAGACTTTTTCATTTTTAGAAGTATTGGGGAGAGTGAACCCAGGGATACTCTACCACTGAATTACATCCTCAGCCCTTTATTTTTTATCTTGACACAGGGTCTCGCGAAGATGCCAGGCTGGCCTGGAATCTGTGATCCTCCTGTTTCAGCCACCCAAGTAACTGGGATTATAAATCTGAGCCACCATGCCTGGCAACAGAAATGTTCCTGTACCTTGATTGTGATGGAGTGGCTACATGACTGTATTTATTTGCCAAAACCCAGAGAAACAGGTACATTGACAAGTACCTGTACTCCCCAGCTACTCAGAAGGCTGAGGCAGGAGGATCACTTAAGACCAGGAGTTCAAGCCCAGTCTGGACAACATAGTGAGACCCCATTTTCAAAATACAGGACTGGAGATGTATTTCAGAGGTAGAGCATGTGCCTTGCACATGAGGCCCTGGGCCAATCCCCAGAACTCCCCAAAACCTTGGAGAACTATATGTCTAAAAGGGATGAATTTACTATACATAAATTATACCTCAATAACCTTGACTTTAGGGCTGGGATTGTGGCTCAGTGGTAGAGCACTTCCCTCGCACATGTGAGGCACAGAGTTCAATCCTCAGCACCATATAAAATAAAAAAATAAAGGCATTGTGTTAATCTACAAGTAAAAAAAAATACTTATTTTAAAAAAAATTGACTTTAAAAAGAAACCAGGCAATGCATTACTAAACCAAAAAATGAAGTTTTTGAAGCTAAGGGTCAGCCTGGATTCCTTAAAAAAGAACCTAATGAAAACTTAGGCCCAGTGCTTCAGTGAGGTTGCAGTTCCAGGGGGTGAGGGAAAAAATGAAGTGAGTCAAGGGTAGAAAGGAACCACAAGGTGGTGTGTTGCCCATCCTGAAACGGTTGTAGCTGCAGAGGGACAAGGGGCTGTGGTTCTCATGGGACCGCTACTGAGAGGCCACATGAAATAGTCCACTGGGGAAGAAAAGGTGAGCAACTTACCTCTGTCTTTTCTTTCATCAAAGCTTTCCCAATGTAGCAAACTCCCCACACTTCTGGACTACATTACCCAACCTCACTCACAGTTTATAGGGAAACAGAAGCTTTGACAGGCCCATTCGGACCAAGCCTCTGCTCCAGAGCTGTAGTAGCCCCATCTGAAGAACCCAAGGGAAACCCTGCCTCTAGGATCGGGCCTCATGCCAGGAAAGCATGAGGCAATCAGTGGTTTAAGAAGGTGCACTCTAAGGACAGTGATCTAGGCTACGCGACTGCAGGAAGCCACTACAAGAGCCACCCCAGAGAAACCAGCATTCAAGCAGCCAAGGCCTGGGATGGGGGACCAGCTGATAGGGAGAGTTCCATAAAGTGGGTCTAGAACAATGGGTGATAATATGCCATCTGCATTAAAAGAGCTGTTTCATTTTTATGAACATCATAGAGATAGAGAGAAAACTTTAAGCAACAAATTTCTACCTATTAAATCTATTCATGTGGGAGCAGACACCGAGCCTGGCCTAATGTGCAGAGGAGTTGAAGCAGACCGGCCACACAGGTGGGGAGGAGGAGACCGTGCTGCGGTCCCCTGCCTACATCCCTCTAGCCTCAACATCCAGGACCAGGAAGATCATCCCTGATGTCCCTGCAGGCCCAGTTACACCAAAGGTGAGGTATCGGTAACTTGAAGGAACACTACAAGATTATATAAGGTAGAAACTGTAATACCTCAGATTAGCACTGCTAAAAAGGAAGACACATGAACAACATGAAAAAACAAGGGAAGAAAATGCCCCAAACAAACAACAGTCAGAGAAGGAGCTCAGAACGTACATAATTAAAATCATCTGTGAAGCACAGAATAATATAAGAGAGCAATTACAGGCAACAATTGATCACTCCAACAAAGAGATTACAGAACAAATACAGGCAACTATTGATCACTCCAACAAAGAGATAAGAGAGCAAATACAGGGAGCAAAAGATTACTTCAAGAAAGACATAGAGGGGCTGGGATTATGGCGCAGTGGTAGCGTGCTCGCCTCGCACACATAAGGCACTGGGTTCGATCCTCAGCACCACATAAAAATAAAATAAAGATATTCTGTCATCTACAACTAAAAACTAAACATTTAAAAAAAAAAAAAAAGAAAGACATAGAGACTTTGAAAAAGAACCAAGCAGAAATCCTTGAAGTGAAGGAAACAATAAACCAAATAAAAAATTCAATAGAAAGCATCACCAACAGACTAGAGAACTTGGAAGGCAGAACCTCAGGCAATGAAGACAAAATATATGATCTTGAAAAAAAGTTGACCACATAATGAAGATGGTAAGAAACCATGAACAGAATATCCAGGAATTAAGGGGTAACATCAAAAGACCAAATCTAAGAATTATTGGGATAGAGGAAGGCACAGAGGTACAAACCAAAGAAATGCACAATCTCTTCAATGAAATCATATCAGAAAATTTCCCAAACATGAAGAATGAATTGGAAAATCAAATACAAGAGCTTTACAGGACACCAAATGTATAAAACTACAACAGATCCACACCAACACACATTATAATGAAAATGCCTAGCATACACAATGATAGAATTTTTAAAGCTGCAAGAGAAAAGGAGCAGATTACATACAGGGGGCCACTTCAGATTTCAGCAGATTTCTCAACCCAGACCCTCAAAGCCAGGAGATCCTGGAACATCATATACCAAGCTCTGAAAGGAAATGGGTGCCAACCAAAAATCTTATATCCAGCAAAATTAAGCTTCAGAGTTGATGACAAAATAAAAACCTTCCATGATAAACAAAAGTTAAAAGAATTTACAGCAAGAAGGCTTGCACTAGAGAGCGTTCTTGGCAAAATATTCCATGAGGAGGAAATGAAAAACAACAGTGAAAATCAGCAAAGGGAGGAACTACACTAAAGGAAAAGACAATCAAAGGAGAAACCAAGTCAAGTTAAAATCCAAAAATAAACTAAAATGAATGAGAATACAAGCCATATTTCAATAATAACTCTGAACATTAGTGGCCTAAACTCATCAATTAAAAGACATAGACTGGCAGATTGAATTTTAAAAAGACTCAAATTGTGGAACTCACACAGATAGTTAGCTCAGGGCTATGACCACAATGGAGAAAAGGACTGTGTTAGGAACATCAGCTGAAGATAAAAATTGGTTATTGTGCTATCCAGTGAATTTCTTATCCTTATCCTTCTATATCTGTATAAGTAAGGCAATTATTTTTCGTTCTTCTTTCAAAGTTTTGTCTTTGTTTTTAGTTTTCTGTAATTTGGTTATAAAATGACTAGGTATTACTTTATTTATTCACCTATTTATATTTGGTACTTATCCTACTTGATATTCTCTCAAAATCTGTGCTTTTTATCTCATCTTATTTTTTGAAAAATTTTTAGGTAGTTTTACTTCAAATATTTTTTCTCCTCTGTTTTCCTTTCTTTTTGTATTCTAATTATGCATGCTTTATTCTTTGATATTGTTCCACAGTTCTTGGGTTGCTTTTATTTCCTTTATATTTTTTAGGGGGGGAAATTGGTTTTTTTTGGTACTGGAGGTTAAACTCAGGGGCATTCAACCACTGAGCCACATCCCCAGCCCTATTTTGTATTTTATGTAGAAACAGGGTCTCACTGAGTTGCTCAGTGCCTTGCCATTCCTGAGGCTAGATTTGAACTTGCGATTCTCCTGTCTCAGCCTCTCTAAGTGCTGGGATTATAGGCTTGTGCCACCGCGCCTGGCTGGGAAATTTTTAATTAACTTATCATCAAGATCATGGTTTCTTTCCTTGGCCACAATTTAATTGATGGCATAAGGTATTCTTCCTTTCTATTTCAGCATGTCTCATTTCTAGAATTTTGCTTTGATTCTTAAAGTTTCCATTTTCCCTAACACAGTTATAAGTTTTTGCATATTGTATACTTTTTTCCCATTAGAGTATTTAACATATTAATCATAATTACTTTAGCTTTTTTTTAACTTGGCAATTCAAACATGCATGATATGTTTGAGCCTGATTTTTATCTTCAGACTATATTTTAGCATGCCTTTTGGCCTGTCTTGTAATTTTTGGTTGAAAGCCAGACATGTTTTATTGAATAACAAAAAATGAGGTAAATAGGCCACTGATAGGAGTATTTATTTTATCTGGTGAAGGCTTGTCTGGTGTTGAAGGCTTGCTTGCAGCTAAAGATACCAGAGGCTTTAAGTTTTCATCCTGTACTTTTTTTATCTCACTGTTTGAGTTTCCTTAAACACTACTTCAGGGAGAAAGAATCTGTGTATTACAACTCTTTCTGCTATAATTGATTGTTATTATACCAGATCCTTGCTGTTGTGCAGGTCAGATATAGAACAAAGGAGTTTTTTCTAATCTTATCCAGTCTTTAAGTGGGTCTATGTCTGAGGACTATGACTTTCACAAGTGTTTCATCAACGTGTACCACCCCCACTGGCACCCTTACTCCCGTCTCTGACTGCAATATTCCCAATATTTT
>PVHX01013275.1:0-55433 GCA_004024805.1 Geosciurus inauris
TCCTCCAGTAAGTGGCGTTGTCCGTTGTTTGCTGGACTTTCCCGGCTGGTATCCTTGGTACTGGTCCCAGGCCAAGGTGAAACTCTGGGCTGCTGGTGGAGTCTCTGTTCCACCCTGGCCAAGGTTTGCTCCCAGGTGTTCACCTGCGCCCCCTGGTGTGTAGGAAGTTCTGCTGTGTTAGAAGGTGGTCCACAAAGAATAGCTGGGGTTCCGCTCAGGAGACAGTCAGTCCACAGAAGTAACTCTAGCGATCTCTCACGGTTGGGTGGGCACTGGGGCCAGGCACCCTGTGTGGAAGCCGGCCTGGCACACCTGGGGTAAACTCCGGGCTGAAGCCCTGGGCCTGATCCCCCACCACAACTGCACTCCACCAGTCGGCGCCGAAGTCACTCCCTCTGGCTACCGCTGCCTCCCGGTGATCCTGTACTCACACATACACGAGCGAAATTCCTGCATGGGATGTTGAGCCGCAGAATGATGCCAGGAAGCTGGCTGGAAAACGGCGCCTCCACCACTTCCAGCCCTGGTCCTTGAGAGCCTAGCGCAGAGTGGACTGTCTAGTCCCCCATCTTGGAACCGCCCCCCATTGTTGTCTTAATTAAGCCTCACAGTCAAACTGTTGGACCTGAAGAAGTCATTAAATATACACACACATTTACGACTTTGCAATTCATATCCAGGAAAACATGGCACAAAAGATTCATAGTTCATGGTGGTTTTCATTCCACTGCAAACATAATTTGAAACGTCATGTGAAATTGTGAAAACAAAGGTTTTGCTGCATGAAATCTCTGAGCTTGAGTCCTTGTGGCTCTTCCTACCCTTGTGATATTGCAAAGGATTCCTTTTTGCTTCATCTGTTTCTTTTCTGAAAAAGCTAATGAATTCTGAGTATAGAGGAGGGAGGGGTAGTGCCAAACTACACAGTGGCTTCTCAATACTTATTTGTTCCTTCCCTTTAAACAGACATGAGCATGATCCTTAAATCTTCACATTCTTTAAACTGAGAAATGAATAACAATATTATTGAATATTTACTATATTCCAGGCACAGGGCTAAGTGCTTTCATACATGAACCTATTTAATTTTTGTAACTATTTTATAATGTAGGAACTATTACAGGCTCTGTTTTATAGTCAAGGTAAAGGAGACACATAGAGCTGCGGTAATTTATTTGCCTGAGATTCCCACATGAACAGTCTGCTTTTCCCATCTTATTTTTGCAGTAGTCTTTTGGGCTACAAATCTCTTCACTACAACTTCAAATACAAACATTTCTTTTAAATCAACATTATATACATTCTTAGGAAACTTTTCCATCCAAAATAATGCAACAGTTTATTAAAATAGTCTCAACAAGTTCAGTTTTTTGAATGGACCATGATTGATAGGATATGGAACAAATTTAATTCAGGAGATAGACGAAAAATCCTGATTTCAGATGATTATAGTCTAGAACTATGTTGATCACCCAACTATCCAGCAGCCTCTCCTCCTCTCTCCTTGCCTGAACAATAGGCAACAGCATGAATTTCTCTGGAATCAGAGATGTTTGACTAGTGAATTCAATCTCAATATTCTCAAATTATCGTGATATGAACAAGTAAGGAATTTTATTTAGAAAGTTCCTAAACACTTGAGACTTAAAAATGCTATGTTGCCTTTTAGATAAAAGAATATACTTCTTAATAACAAGACATTAAAGACATAGGAGGAAATAACTAAAGGACGGTGACAGTGTATCAAGCACGTTCCAGTGGAGAGGAGAGGATTACTTTCTCTGAATGGTTTAGCCACCCTCCTCCCCGTGTTTGGCAGTGCTCTTGCGTGTGTGAGATTGTTGGAAGTTAGTGGCTGGTCTTGAAGCTCTTAAGCTGGTGGGTCTGGCGATTGTCTCAAGCTTCTCCAGTCATTGGCCTGAAGAAATTTTCTGTCTGACCTAAAGCTGATGAATCCGATGACTGATTATGCTTCTGCCCATTAAGCTGCTAGAGGTAAGAGATATGCATCTCCCCCAATCCCTTGTCATTTTACACCCTGTAGCTTTCCTTTATTTTTGACACCATTGTACTGAGGCCCATCAATCACCTCTTCCACTTTCACATTCCAAGCTCTTACTAAAGGGTTCCAACATGTCACGAAGATAAGATACATGGATGTATGGAAGAAATAGAGAATCCTCAGTTCTATTTGTATTCACTCTAATCTTGCCTGTAAGAAGACATTGATACATATTGTTTTCTGGCTCAAAAACTACAGGAAAAGGGTATTTTGCCCCAGGAATACTGCTGCCCCCCCAGGAAAAAACTAATGTAAGCTCTTGAGAAACACTTTATTTGTATTTGTGTGTACACATGCACACATGTGTATGATAAATCTTAATTGCACAGCATATTGGTTTGTTGATTGACTCTCTGATTTACCAAAAGGTTCTTAGCATACTCTACCTAGAAATAAATATTTTTAATACAGCAGCTGAGTTGTTTTAACTATAAGAATTTCAGTATAGGATGTACTTTCTAACTTTATTGTCCAATACATGCTCAGTAACACATTAGAGATGTATATAAAATCGTTTTACCTTTCAAGAATTCCTGCATCTTTGTGTACTTGTGCAATAAAAAGAAGAAAATTCAGAGGCTGATCTGGTTTACCCATTGTCCATTATGGCAGCGACAGCATTTCTTCTCCTGGGGTGGTCATGGCTTCCTTAAGCTGCCTGGAGCCTGCCATCCTTGCAGAATGCTGGTAGTGTCCAATGTCCTTGCAGAATGTTAAATCCTGCACCCTGGAGGAATACTTCCATCTTGACAGACTCTTCTAGCACCTTCTGAATTCTGTACCATACACACTGTCGTCATTCCTGTCTTCACAGGTTCGTTGGGACCTGCAACTCCTGCAGCATCTAGTATCAGTCTCTTAGGCAACTCCTCTCACCTCTGGATGCCATACGTGATTTCTCAACTATCTAAGAAAGACATTTAAACCACATGTTTTTTGGCATTTCATTACTTTCCCATCCCAGTGTAAAATTAGTGAAAAATGCTAAGAGTTACTCTGTTACCTGGTTCCAGGATGTAGCCCTGCTCCATCTAGCACCAGCATGGGCCTTTGTTGTTAGGTGGGCCACAAGTGCTCTAGCTAAAAATTAGGATTTGCTTTCTAACAATTTCTGGTACCAGCTACCAATATAGCTTGGGTTTCCAGGAAAAGAGATTGCAAGACACATTACCATGCATGAGGTTTATCAGTGAGTGCTCATTGAATCAGGGCCTATGAAGAAAAAGAAGAGAGTGGGAAGGATGGCCTAGAAATTGGGCGCTGGTGACATCAAAATGCCTCAACTCATCTATGGGAACCATGATGCTGAATTGGTGATTTAGTTTTTTTCCCACGATAGTGCAATGAGGTTGAATCTTTATACCTTTCACTAACCAGAATATATGCCAACTGCCCCTACAAAGAGAATTTTTTTTTTTTTTTTTTTTTTGAGGAAATTGCCTCCTTTCAGTAGAGGGCAATTAACGGAGAAGACAGACATCTATAATCCATTATTCTGCAGCTGGGAGGATGTGTACTTTGGATCTGGATGGCACAGCACAGCATCTTCCAATCCATACAGTTTAAGTAGAGATTTTTGCTTCTATAAAGAGTTCTTTTCTTTTTATTCCCATTTTGCAAACTCTGTATTATTTTCACATTTGCCATGTATTCCCTGCATTGAAAACTACTAAAAATTTCCCCACTTTAGTCATCTCACAAGTCCATGCATAAGTTCAGGTAAGCCTCATGTCTCCATGAGCATACAGTGAAGAACTGAGGGTATATTTTACATTTGGAGCACATAGCATTGTGCCACTGTGCAGTTCTCTTTATAGAAATTATAAATCTAGACATTTTGGCTACTCAAGTGGCTTTAGTTAGGACTCAGGGAATCCTTTTATACACCCTAATTAAACAGAAATCCAGATTCAACTTTTGTTTTGCAGACATTTCTCCTATATTTTTCTCCTGTATTAGGTTATGGTATTTAGTTCATAACATGCTCATCAAAATTTATGATCTTTGCTTCATACACAATTTTGGCTTCTCCCTTTCTCTATTCTGATTCTAGTTTATGTAATTTGGGCAGTCATCTGTTTTGTGGATGCCAAATGTGTGAAGGATCCCAGGGACATATACACAGTGCCAGGAGATATTGATGAAAGCTTCAAGTACCAAAGTTAAAGTAATACAAAACAAAACCAAAAGCAAATAATTACAGTTTAGTCACAAAGTCTATGTCTCTATTACATGCAACACACAAACACAAACACATAACCGTCTGCATCCATATACACTTATTGATTGAAGGCTAGTCTGGTGGTTAGAATTTTGAATTATCTAAGCATAATTACTGGTAACAGTTTTTAAATTTGTGGGTTTATTTATTTTGCATCTGCATTTTAATGACTATTTTTAGTTTTTATTTTTTCTAATTATAAATATTGATATACAGTTGTTATTGACCAATTCATCTATTAAAATATAAATGATAATAACAATATAATAATGTGTAGTTTTGGCCAAGGTAAAGGATGATGGTAATTTGTCCATTACACTTCAAATTAAATGACATTAAGAATATATATATTTATTCTTTAAAAATATGTATATTTTTAATATACATATTATTTAAATATATATGTTATTTAAAATATATATATATATTTGAATACAACTTGGGATTAATTAAAAAAAGTTTTTTTTTTTTAAAAATTGAGCTATCAGACTTATAGAAAGTTATAAGATTACTAAGAATTCCCACGGGACTTTACCTAGATTTCTCAAATGTTAACATGTTAATTTGCAGCGTCCTTGTGTCTCCATCACTCCCCTCTCTAATGCGTGCATGTGTGTATTTTTTTAAGGAACTTTCTGGGAGTAGGTTGCAGAATGACACCTTCTCGTACCTAAATACTTGAGTATTTTCCTACAAACTTACATTCTTTCATATAACTCTAGTATAATTATCAATTTTAGGAAAGTATTATTGATACACCTATAGCAGATAGGAGTAATTCATTTGCATGACTGTCATATATGTGGATTCATCTGATCCCACTATGTCTGGGGTACCTTGAGCATACTAGTAGTAAACCTGGTGGGGATATAGTTAAGTAAATGAAAGATACGAACTCTCACTCAGGGGACAAACTACAAGTGCTTGGTAAATTTCAGTTGAAGAAATGATATCAGTATTGTTGCTTTTCACGTAGGTTTTTACTTGATTCAGAAAGCATTTAAATTTCAATACTAACACTTTTACTTATGTTAAAATATTTGTGTTAAAACATTCGAGGTGATAAGCAATTGTAATTATATTAATGGAAACATAAAATGTCAAATGACTCCACATTATGGAGTCAAACTCAATAGCTTTGTTTATGAAAAAAATAAAACCTTCAGAAGAATGGATGGCTTTTTCCATTTATTTGTGTTAATTTCCTTTTATCAACAGAAACTTTATTGTTGCTTTTGTCACAACTTACATTTCAGTGAAAATACACATTTTGAGTCTGTGATCTGCATACAAATATAGACTTCTTTCAGATTTTGTGAATATTTTCCAGCTGCTTTGTGATAGAAAGCCAATTATGTACAATATATCATACAGAGGAAGCAATTACATTCATTTTCTTGGGCACTGAGAAATTTGATAAGGTTGACACTTGGCACATTGAGTTGTGATAACAGTTAATTTTTTAAAAGGCATAAAATATAGGCCAGTTGAATTGAAGTCATTTGTTTTTAAATTGTTGGAGATTTTGTTACCTTAGATGCTTTCACATGACAAAAGGGAGTGAAAAATTAATTTAGAAATCTATTCTAGATGCAGAATAAGTACTAGGCTCATTCAATTAGAACAAAATACTTCATTCCAAAAACAAACCAATTTCTGGGACCTTATAACTGGCTTCAGATGGAATTGGACCTCTAAGAAATTGTGAAGAAGGGAAGTCTTATTGGGCTTAATGTTTTACTGAATTCTTTTCTGTTTTCAAACAATGCTCCTTTCCCTTTTCTTGCATGTCACCTAGTATCCACATTACTTCTCCATCTCTTCATTAAAATAATCTGTCCAAAAGACCAGAAACATTCATTAATACTTTGAAATATATAACCCACAATTCTAAATGCATGAGGTATGTTTTTATCTATTTATTTATTAACCATCTCTCCTGAGACAAGCTATATGCTGCACAATGTGTTCACCATACTGCATCCATATTGAAAAATTGGGCAAACAGTGGCACATATAAAGCGCTTCACTCGAACCAGGACTTGAAGTAATTTGCTACACATGTGTCCAAATGGGGGTGCAATTATAGATATGGAAATAGTGTAATGCTCCAGGAATTATAAGTGATTTTTGAAGTCTGGAGGAAAACATGGTGATGATACATCCTGATATTTCTGGAACCAATCTTGTTTATACCTCTTGTCCTCAGTAGACTAATTAATAATGATATTCATTTTTCCTCTCAGATATCCAGGTTTGGGCAATATATTGTACAATCACACTGAGCATAGAAATAAATGTGAGCAAGATGGACAATGAGGTTAAAAAGTGAGACAGGGACTGGATTGTGGATATATCAGATGTCAAAGCAAGGCATTTGAAGGCAGCAGGAAGCTTTAATTTCATTCAAACTAAAAGAGAAAAAAATGTATAGGTCTCATTCTATAGAGTCAGGCATTAATAAAATAGGGAGGTGTTTTATAGCAGGATCACTTCCTGGCCACATCAGTCCATGCCACGTTAATAACTTCTTATTACAAACATGGGCTTCTCTATACTTATACCTCTTTCTACATAGAAAGGTAAAATAAAACCTTGCAATTTGGTTATTGACTGTATTATCTTAAATATCAAGGAAGTGTTGAAAGATGTCTTGGAATATCTACTAAATAAAAATAATTTTCTTATGTGTTGCTTGTAGGTATTTAATGGGATGGACTACATCAGTAAAGTATTAAAGACCCTAAGCAACTGATTTAAACAGTCATGGAGTATGACATATACTTTGCCTTAACAAAAGACAAATATTCAAAATAATAGGAAAAAATTAAAACTGATTCTCAAGGTTTTCTTTCCTTCTTCTAAAGTGAAGTTCCACAGGTAACCTGTCTGTCATGTAATCCCACAGTTTCTCTGAGATTAGGCATATTTTGTCATCTCTGCAGAGGCTCATCCTTTCCTAGATTTCATTAAGGCTCTGCTGTGAAAAATGTCTCCTTTGCAGTGACACCAGAGAGTTCAGTGCAGGCTGTAGAAAATGAATAGGATAAATACCACATAACACTGACCGTTTTATAACAACAATCCTGGTGATGCTTCACCGACTACACGTTACAGTGTTGTAAACACTGTCTATTGATCCGTGCCAGGAATTTTGCTGCAAGAACAACAATAGCAAATTACACAAGTGTGTACAGATAGCCAAACACAAGTGTGCATAATATAAAGCCACACACATAGACATGGGGAGAAATTGGGAGCTCACAGATAAAACAATAGGACTGATCTGTGTTTTGTTTTTTCCTTTGGGTATTACACCTTTTCTTCATAAAATACATGCTATCAGGTATTTTAAACATAAAATTTTGCAATGAGAAAAGGAAGGATGATAGTTTGAGAGAATCTCCTTTTTCTTTGAGTAGAAGACTTGAGATAAAGAGGAAGCAGGATAACAATGCCCTGAAGTGTAAGTTGGAGATCTAAATTTATCCAGTGCATGTTTCTTAGAAGTAGTTTGAACAGTCAGTGCTCTCCAATTAGCTGGCCCATTGCCAAGCCTTTACCCATGTGCATCAATGTAGAAACATTTTGCCTTCATAGACTTAGGTCTGCACTGGAAGTAGTTTGTGTGACATGGATTTCATAGAATACAAACAAGTGGAAAAATGTATGAGAGCTTAATGAAAAACCAAGTTAAGGACAATGACAAATAAGCTTCACAAACTAACGCTGAAACTAACAGAGTTCCGTCCTCCATGGAAAGAATGAACTACCCTCATAAATGACCAAAACCACTCATTCTGCCATGTTCAGATGGAACAAAGGGCATTCCATATAAATATTTAACATTCCATATAAATCTTTAGTAATCTTAAGCAAACTGAAAAACATAGTTTAAATTTATATAATAAAATATATGCTGTTTTATTTGTTTGAAAACTATTTTAACATATATTAATTATGCAAATTAATGGAATTAATTCACCTTGATATGGCCACACATGGATTGATCATGTCCATCATCTCTTCTACCCTTGCTTCCCTACTCTTCACCCAGCACCCTTTCCAGTCCCTTGGAATCCCTTTTCTACTTCTAGGGCAACTTTTTCTCCATAATAAGAGGGGAAACAGGCAATACTTTCTGTGTCTGAATTATTTCATTTAACACAATGTCCTCCAGTTCCAACCTTCTGCTGCAGATGATAGGATTCTATTCTTTCTGGCTGACTAATACTCCATTATATACATGTACCATATTTTCATTATCCAACACTCTCTTGGTGGACACCTAGGCTAATCCCATATCTTGGTTATTGTAAATATTGCCAAATAAACATGGGCATGTAGACATCTATTTTCTATGATGACATAAATTCCTTCTAATATATATATACAGGAGTGGTTTAGCTGGATCATGTATTAGTTCTAATTTTAGTTTTTTGAGTAACCTCTATACTGTATTTTTTTGGAAGGGATACTGGGGATTGAACTCAGGGGCACTCGACCACTGAGCCACATCCCTAGCTATACTTTTTGTATTTTATTTAGAGACAGGGCCTCACTGAGTTGATTAGCACCTCATTTTTGCTGAGGCTGGCTTTGAACTCACGATCCTCCTGCCTCAGCCTCCCGAGATGCTGGGATTACAGGAATGTGCCCCATGCCCAGCTCCTTTATACTGTTTTTAATAGTGGCTGTACTAGCCGGGTGTGGGGGCTCATGTCTGTAATTCTAGCACTTTGGGAGGCTGAGACTGGAGTATCATGAGTTCAAAGCCAGCCTCAGCAATGGCGAGGCACTAAGCAACTCAGTGAGACCCTGTCTCTACATAAAACACAAAATAGGGCTGGGGATAACCCCTGAGTTAAATCCTTGGTGCCAAAAAGAAAAAGAAAAAAAAAATAGTGGCTGTACTAATGTACATTTTCACCAACAATGTGTCAAGATTCTATTTTATTCACATCTTCACCCACATTTGTTACTTTTTATTTTTTTGGTAATAATCCTTCTAAATGGGTTAATGGTATCCCTATCTCATTACAGGTTTACATTTTCCCAGTGGCTAATGGTTGAGCATTTTTGCATATGTTTATTGGTCATTTGTACTTCTTTTGAGAAGTATCTATTCAAATAATTTTCTCATTTTTATTTAGATTGATTTTTGTAGTTAAATTTTTTGTGTTCTTTATATATTCTAAATGCTAACTCTGTGTTAGATGAATAACTGGCAAATATTTTCTCTCATTCTTTAGGTTGTCTCTCCACTTAGGTGATGATTTCCCTCATTATATAGAAGCATTTTAGACTCATTCAATGCTGGTTGTCAATTTTTGCTTTTATTTCCCTCTTCTTTTGGAGTTTTATCTAGATAGTTGCCTTTACCAATCAATATCTTTAAGTGTTTTACCTATATTTTCTTCTAGTACATTCAGAGTTTCATGTCCTATATTAATGTGTTTGACCCATTTTGAGATGATTTTTATATGGAGTCAAAGTTTTAATTTTCTGCATGTGGATTAAGCACCATTTATTAAAGAGACTCTCCCTCCACTCTATGTTTCTGGCATCTTTGTCCAGAGTCAGCTGTTTGTAGAAATATAGATTTATTTCTGAGTTCTGTTTTGTTCCGTTGGTCTGTGTGTCCATTCTTATGCCAATGCTGTGCTTTTTTTGTTCCTAGGACTCTGTAGTATGTCTTGAAATTTGGTATTGTGATGCCTCCTGTTTTCTCTTTTTGCTCAAGATTTCTTTGGCTATTTAGAGTCTTTTATAATTCCATATGAATTTTAGGATTGTTTATTACAGTTCCATTAAGAATGCTACTGGAGCTGGGCACGGTGGCTCAAGCCTGTAATCCCAGCACTTAAGGAGGCTGAGACAGGAGAATCGCGAGTGCAAAGCCAGCCTCAGCAATGGCAAGGCATTAAGCAACTCAGTGAGACCCTGTCTCTACATAAAACACAAAATAGGGCTGGGGATGTGGCTCAGTGGTCGAGTACCCCTGAGTTCAATCCCCAGTACCAAAAAAAAAAAAAAAAAAAGAATGCTATTGGCATTTTGATGAGGATTTCATTGTAGTTCAGTTTTGGTAGTATGGATATTTATACTATATTATTTCTTTAAACCATGAACATGGGAGGTCTTCCCAACTGTCAGTGTCTTCCTCAATACCTTTCTTCTTCATTTCTTTTAATTGTTACTCCTTATTTTATTGTGTATGTGTGTGTGTGCGTGCGAGCTGTGAATAGAATTGTTTTCTTGATTTACATCTCATCAAATTTGTTATTGGTGTATAGGAAAGCTATTGATTTTTCTTTCTTGGTTTTGTTATTCTTGCTACTTTACCAGTTCTAGTAGTTTTTTGGTGGAATCTAGGTTTTCCTATGTACAGAATCATATCATCTGCAAACAGGAATAATTTGACCTACCCTTTTTCTGTTCCAATGACATTTCTTTCTTTCTCTTGCCTAATTGCTCTGATTAAAATTTCTAGTTCTGTGTTGAATAGAGGAAGTGAGAATGAACACCCTTGTATTTTTCCTCAACTTGGAGGAAATGCTCTCAATTTTCCCCAATCAGTACGATGTTGGCCTTAGATTTGTCATATATAGTCTCAATTATGTTGACGTATGATCATTCTATACCTTATTTGTTCAGGACTTTTATCATAAAGTGGTGTTGCATTTTATTAATTCTTTTTTCTGCTTCCAGTGAGATGATTATGTATTTTTCCTTTGATTCTATTTATGTTCTATATTATGTTTATCGATTTTCATATGTTGAACCATCTTGCATGCCCTGAATGAAACTGACTTGATTATGGTGTGTGATTTTTTTGGGGGGTGATATTTTGTTGAATTCTGTTTGTTAGTATTTTGTTGAAGGTTTTTGCATCTGTGTTTATCAGGGATTTTGGTCTATATCTTTACTCTTTCATTGTTTCCTTGATTTTCATTGTAGGATAATGGTGGCCTCATAAAATGAACTTAGAAGGGTTACTTCCTTTTCAATTCTATGTAATAATTTTGGAAAATTGATGTTAGTTCATCTTTAAAGTTCAGTGAAGTTATCAGTGCTGAGCTTCTATTTGTTGGGAGGCTTTTGTATTACATTTTTAATCTCATTAATTTTATTAGTCTATTCAGGTTTTTTATATTCTCTAGATTAAATTCTGTAAGGTCATATGTGGCCAAAATTTGTCCATTTTATATTTTCTAATTTGTTAGCATATAGTTTTTTTTCAAAATAATCCCTAATGATTCTTTGAATTTCTGTGTACCAGTTGTAATGTTCATTTTTCAGCTCCAGTTTTGTTTACTTAAGTCTTCTCTCCCTCTTTCTCTCTTTTTGGCTAGTTTAAGGCTTGTCCATTTTTAAAATATTTTCAAAGAAGAAAATCTTTGTTTCCTTAATTTTTTGTATCCTTTTTTTAGACTGTATTTCATTTATTTCTGCTCTGACATTTATGATCTCTTTCCTCCCACTAATTTTTTTATTTGTTCTAATTAGTTATACATGACAGTAGAATGCATTTTGGCACATCATACATAAATGGAGTATAATTTCTCATTCTTCTGGTTTTACATGATGTACAATCACACCAGTCATGTAGTCATATATGTACATAGGGTAATAATGTCTGATTCATTCTATTATCCTTCCACTAATTTTAGGTTTGGTTCATTCTTGCTTGTCTATGATGCATCATTAGGTTGTAATTTTAAGATTTTTCCATATTTTTATGCAGGACCTCATTTCTATGCAATTTCCTCTTAGTACTGCTTTTGTTTTATTCTGTAAATTTTGGCACGTTATGTTTCCATTTTCATTTGTTACAAGAAATTTCCTTTGTGACTCCCTCAATGAACCCTGTTCATTCATAAGGTGTTCAGTCTTTATGTACATATATAACTTGTAAAGTTTTCCTTTCTGTTGACTACTAGTTTCATTCCATTTGGATCAGCAAATAGGCATGATATGATTTCAATTTTTATAAATTTCTTAAGACTTGCTCTGTGGTCCAGTATATGGTTTGTAACCATAGTAACTTGTTGGATGGAATATTCTGTAAATGCCTTTTAAGCTCATTGAGCCTCTAGTGTTGTTTAACTGTCACGCTATCATGCTTCTTGGTTGCTTTTATCCTCCTAGATGACTTATCCATTGATGACAGTGGAATTATTGTATTGGAGACCCTATTATTGTATTGGAATCTATCTTTTCCTTTAGTTCTAATAGATTCATAAAATCGGATGCTCCAACATTAGGTGCATATAGGTTTATAATCATTGTATCATCTTGATGAATTGAGTCCTTGATCATTATATAGTGATCTTCTTTGTTGCTTCTTGTTTTTATCTTACTGTCCATTTGTTTTCAGATACAAATATAGTTACTTCTGCTTGCTTAGGGATTCCATTTTCTTTAAATATTATTTTTCTTCCTGTGACTTTCAGTCTTGTATGTCTTTATTGTTGAGATTGGTTTCTGATAGAATAATAATGAATCTTGTTTTTTAAACCTTTCAGTCAGTTTTAATTGGAAAATTAAAACAATTTGCATTCAGAGTTGTTATTGAAATGTGTGGATTTGGACCTATTAGTTTGTTGATTTATTACTACTGTTTGAATATTCTTTGTTTCTTTTCTCTTATTCACCTTTGATGGTGTACTGTATTGAAAACATTTCATTTTTTCTTATTTCTCATTTGTGTACCTTACTCTTCTAGTGAGATTTATACCTTCATATGCTGTCATGATGGTATTTATCTTTCTTCTACTGCTGGGTTTGGGATTCTATTAATCATATTTTCTAAGATTGGTCCAGTGGTAATGAATTCTCAGATTTTGCTTACCTTGGAAGGTCTTTATTTCTTCTTTAATTCTAATTCTGCAGTGTATGTTTGCCAGGTATAGTAATCTTGTTTGGCAGATATTTTCTCTTTCTCTTTCCTGACTTTCTCTCTCTCTCTTTCCTGACTTTCTCTCTCTCTTTCCTGACTATCATAAGATTAGCAGCTTTGCTCTACCACATGTTCCCAACCATAATGTTCTGTCTCTCCACAGACCCAGAAGTAATGTAACCAAGTGAGCATGGACTGAAACCATTGAAATTGTGAACCAAAATAAATCTTTCTTCCTTTAAGCTGATTTTTTGCACGTATTTGTCACAATGATAGAAAACTGACTAGCACACTGAATGTCATATTTTGAAAGACCTTTCTTCAGTTTCCAATATTATTTTTCCACTTGGACTGCTCTGTTCTTGAGGCTTTCAACTGATTTTTTTTATCTGACTGAGTCCTTCATTTCCAAGATTTCTGATTAGATTGATTTTCAAAATCTCTCTTTCTGAATTTTTCACTCATATCTGGTATTGTCTTCCAATTTCATTGACTTATCTCTATTCTCTTGAATTTCATCAAGCTTTTTCAAAATAATTCTTTTGAATTCATGACATCCAACTTTATATGTTTGCAATCTTTTCTTTAGAAAATATCATATTATCTTGGTTTTTCATATTTCTTGTGTTCCTATGTTCATATTTTTGCATCTGGTGGAATGGATAGATCTAATACTTTTATGTCCTTCTTAGTAAGCAGTTTTCTCTTGAAGATGTTTCTTGGGGTATCAGTTTGCTATGCAATGTTGAATTTATTTCTAGGTGAGCACTGTTGCATAATCTCCCAGTAGCTTCTTTGGCTGGAATTAGCATTTTCTGGCACAGTGCTTTTCATATTAGAGTCAGAAAGACCCACTCTCTCTTTAGTTTGGATACCAGTGGGGACACGAGCAGTTCAGGCAGGTGGGGTATAGACAGCAGAGTGTGGGGGCTGCATCCAATGTGGTTATTTCTGCAATGAGAGTGGTGGCCCTTATTGGGTGATGGGGATTTCCTCAGGTACTATTGATATTGGCTTTGTTCCATGAAGGGGTTTCTTGTATTGGCTGATCCAGCAGTAGTGATTGGCCTAAAGGACTTGTCCTCTAGTGAGACACTGGTGTGCACCTCTGGTTAGATATAGGTGCTTTAGAAGACGATTCAGGGGCAGGAATCATAGCACCTTCTCATGACACTCAAACCCCATCTTGTTATCAGTGAGCCATCAGATTAGTTGTGGGGGCTACCATTGCAGGGAACCCATGTAAGTGGGGTGGCAGCAAAAATTGTGTTTTCTTCTCTGCTGCTACTGTGGGCATGTCTGTTCAAGAGTAGGATCTCAGAACCACCCTACCTGTGACTTCCTGGGGACAGGGCAACGCTGGCACCTTGTCTCCCCAACACCTTCAGTTGTAGTGCTCACCAAGGATCAGGTGGGAGTGAGACGCACCTGGAGCCTGACAAAATTCTTCTTAGCTGAAGTGTTCTCAGGAGTGAGCAAGCATGGAATGCAGCTAGTGCCAGGGGTGGAAAAATAGCCCGAGCTTCAGTAGCGCTGCTGAAGACTACCCTAGCATGCCTTTTTGGGCAGGGGGCAATGAATGCTGTTTCCTCCTTATTAGTGACAGGTGTCAATGTGTGGGAGAGGGATGGCTGGACCCCTATGGGTAGCTACCTTTAGTCTTGGTATCCATGTGAAACCACACATACCTGACAATCTCCTGGTTCTGTCTTCTGGTTCTTGAGGGCAGGGAGCTCCACTTCCTGGAGCTTTAATGTCAAAATACTTTTGTCAACAGTGAAGTGTTGTCAAGTGAGTTTATGTCAGTGTCATTCTATTGAGCCAAGGTTGGTTTCTGAGGCAACTACCTATTGGTCTAGTGCAATGGAATGACTGCAGGGACCCAGAAATGGGAACATACAGGGTTTTCTGACCCACAGAGCAGGATATTCAAATAATAGGGCCTTGCTCAAGATGGTTCCTGGCTACAGCACTCTGGATATTTGCTGGGGGATGAAGTATATACCTTTTCCAAAGCCAGTCTACTGTGCAGATTTTAGATTTCTTATCTGTTTAAGACTGTAAGTGTTAGAAGCTTGCTGGGACTCTTACCTTTAAGCTCTGGATGTGGAGCCAGGGTACAAGTGCTGGGATTTTATTTCTCATGCTGTGCTGCTATCCAAGGTCTATGGAATTTATAAGGTTTCTGTTTTTCCACTGTTGAAGTCTAGTGTTCTCCCATGCTAACTTACCTAATTATGCAGCCACATACCCACTGTGTTGGTTTTTCCTTGTGGAGAAGAAGATAGTGCTGGGTGCCTTTATTAAAATCATCTTGCCAATCCCTTCTATATACTTCTTTTAGAACATGAAGCATTAATAAATAGAACACTAACACTTGAGGAGAATAAAAGTCTGGGTTGAAATAAGAAGAAAAATTTTAATAAACACCTAAAATATAGTAAATATAAAAAATTAAAAGCTATAAAAGACCCATTTTTGTCCATGAAGTTAGAATATTAAAAAAAAAAAACCAGAAAAATAAAAGTAAGTAATACCTACTACCAATGACACTGGATATTTTCATACACATTATATGAACTAATATAACTTTCATAAAATGATTAAAAAACAGAATTTTTTAAAATGTGCATTTTTAAATCCCAGCAGTTATATCCTTAAGAGTCAGTGCTAAAACAGTAATCTAAGATATGTTAAAAAGATGGATGTAGAAATGTGACCACTGCATTATTAAAGATATTAATTTCTGCTCAAACAAAATACCCAACATAATAAAATGATCAAAAAATGGTCTTTACATTCAATGAGACGCTGATGTTGGCATATATGCATTTTGTTGTGAAAGATTTTTAGCTTGGAAAAATCACTCAGAATATAATGTTAAAAAGAAAAATTGCATACTATTATATAAGAAGGATAACTAACTTAAGTATAAAAGAGAGGAAATATATCAAAAGTTTGAAGTTATTTTATGTTGGTTAAAGAAATGTACATGGCTTAAGTCTGCTTGAAATATAATTTTTTCTCAGCTTAGACAATGGATATGTATTGCCTTTCATAAAAGGAAAAAATGTTGGTTAAAATAGAAAACACAACCTTGACAAGGGAAACAAAATAGATTGGAGTTGATGACTAGAAGAAATAGTTGAGAGGACTGTTGTGGAGAGTAGATAGGGTTATTTATATGTGTTCTTGGAATCCCATCAGCTTATGAAAAGTGTATCTAGATTTAGAAGGAAGAAAAATTAATGGTAATATTATCAATGCTATTTAACTTTGTCTTTCCATGGTGGTTTCTTGCATTCCTCTTCCTAGACCACATGCTCTCAATGTCATTGATGATTCAAAATTTGGCTTGAGATTTTAAACCATAATGAACTATTGATGTCATCATCATCATCATTATTATTGTCATTATTAGCATTCCTGTAGTGCTGAGGATTGGCCCCAGGGCTTTTCCCATGCGAGGCAAGTGCTCTATCACTGTTCTGCTTCTTTAGGCCTCTATATATTATTGATTTGTTCTGGTAAACAAAATTTTCTACATTTCTGATTCTTATAGTTATGCATTTCTATAATTTCTGTTAACTTTTGAAGTAAGTTTAGAGGCTGTGAGTCATTAATAGATGCTTAGCTTGATATTTCAGGATAATTTTTTTAATATTCTTCAGATTCAGTATTTTCTGAATTTCGTTTAGAAATAGGGTTACATTGACTTTTTAATTATGAAGGAGAATGACGAGTTTTCCTATTCTATAAAAAGTAGAGTCAAGGAGATTATAGTTAACAATGATATAGCTTATTGTTGAAAAATGCAAGGTGTGGGTGTTGTGTTTTCACCACAGAATAATAACTTTGTGAAGCAATGCACTTGTTAGTGAGCGAGTTTTAACCATTTTGTGATGCATATGCACATCAACATTATATTGCCTCATTATAAATATGTATAGTTTTATTTGCAATTTTAAGACAAAAATTTAAAAAGATAATAGTTAAAACTATTGTTAATAAAAATGAACAGTCATGTTGCCATAAGTGGAAAGCATTTAAACAAGGGAAAAAATACTAATCATTATGTTAAAAGAGGTCAGAAGCAACAAATGCATTACTGTGGGGAGGAAATATGATATTTATGAAAGAGCATCATGCAAAAATAACTATGAAAAGTATAATGCTATGTCTTTAAAAATTACCCCAAGTAATTACCTATTTTTCATACTATTAAAACATGATAGAAATATATTTTAATGATATTAAGCCTCTATAGTTTTCTTTCTATATTCACAGAACAATTATGATTCAACCATAAATACTCTCTGCAAATGTGTGTACTGATACAGTCAAGTGCAGTGTCGTGGTTGACAGCACAGGCCCCTGAGTCTGATTTTCCCTGTTAATAGTCTGTGTGACCTTGGGCTAATTAAGACAGTTTCTTTATTTGGAACAGAGGGATGATAATATATACCTCAAGAGATTGTAGTGAAAACAACAGAAGAAATAAGTTAGTATTTGAAAATTCTTAGGTAAATGATTGGCATATGGTAAGTGCTTGATAAGTATTAACTACTACTGCTTTTTATTAATGCTACCATTATCATCTCAATTTGCCTCTCTACTTACTACAACCAGAACACTAAAACTTTGATGATTCTCACCTTAACAGCCTGCTAGTGTTACCAATACATAAATTAGTGACATTTTGGATAGAATTGTATGCATCTATGCTTTAATAAAACCAGTATGTGTGGTTTTGCTGTTCAAACAGTTATTAAGTGGCTGGTTAGGCCAGGTTTAAACAATTACATATATGCAGGCACATTATATCTCTTCTGTTATTTAATTGTGTAGTGATACATGTTTTTGATTCCATAATCTAAGCTTTCTTCTTTGGCATCTTCCCTATGCACTGTATTTTTTCCCTATAATTAGAATAACAGAAGAACAAGTGAATGATCATTATATCACTCTGGGGCCACTTCCATGAGATTGGCATTGGCTGAGTATTTTGTCACAATAAAAACTCAGAGCATTTGCTTTAATTTTTGGCAATTAAGAGGGAATTCTATATTTCAAGCTTTAATTGAGGGTGTTTATCTCAATAAATGCCAAAAAATGCATTTAAGTCCTTTGCAAAATTAACTCATATTTTCCTCTAAGTGATAGATTTAAGTCAAAATGTTTCTGTTTTAGTGTTTTGGTGTCCTAATTATTCACATATTTCTGCTCTAAAAATATCAGGGAAAGTTGCACGGGCAAGTCCTTTGCACTATGAACACAACAGCATCCCAGAGGTGGTTTGTCACAATCCCAATCCCAGGAGACCCCTTCCATCCCACACAGCCGCCTAATCAGATAGATATCTTTCTCTCACATTTCCTGATAATTGCATTGAAATATTACTCACTTGTAGTGTGAGGTTGTGAAGAAAAAAGGTAGTTGCATGGTAATGTAATGGGACTAAAATTGGAGCTTGCCATATAAACCTTAAAAGAAGCTCTCAATTACTTCATGCAATATGAAATAGTTGATAAACAAAACTTGAGGCAGACATTTTCAAACTCAAACAATTACTAATTTTATTTTTAAACAAAGAATATATTCATTCATCCATTCTTTCATTCAGGAAGTATTTTTTACTTCCAGACATACAGATCAGCAGTTGCAAGGACTAATAAGAAATATGAGAACCTAAATAAAATTAAGGAAATGGCCAATGGCCCAAACATAGGAGGACTTTAGGGCCAGTTTAAAATCATAATGGTATTGGAGAACTAGTGAGCACTATAAAGTAGGAGAGAAACTTGACCGGCTCAGTTGGTTTCATAATATATGAAGAAGGGATTTTTTAAAAAAGAACTTTTAATTAGAAGTTGAATGTTAAAATTTACTTCATTAGTTAAATTTCCAAACCTAAGTTGCTTACAAAATTAGCTTCTTTTATAAAAGAATCAATGGCATATAATTCATTTTAAGATCTCAAAATTGGAATGCATGCACCAATGTCAGAATATATTCCTTTTTTCAATGTTCTTATTAAGATTTGCCAGGCTCCTGTTAGGTTCCTGGCACTGTACTACTGGTCTTAAAAGACCAGTAAAAAAATATGGTCAAGAGAGTGGTGCATGTTTGTAGTCCCAGCTACTTGGGAGGCCAAGGTAGGATGGCAAATAACAAGTTGGAGGCCAGCTTGAGAAACTCAGTGAGGCGTTGTCTCAAAATTTAAAAATATATATATATGGCTCATTGCTAGAGCAACTTTGGGTTCAGTCTCCCCCCGCCCCACCACAACACACACAAACAAAGACAAGACATGAAGGTACCTGGCCCTCTGAATCTTCCTGGTTCTCCATATCCATGTTGGTGGAAGTTGAGATCTGAGAGAGACTGAGCACCATGCCCTTCTAGATTACATCAAAAATGAGTATTGTTACACTTTTCCCAATATGGAATTTTCTTGCAGAGCCTAAGCCAATAGAAAAAATCTAAATGTCTATCTCTTTATGAATAACAAATGATTTCCTCAACTTATATTCTTCATACTAAACTATTTTACATTTAAAAATATATTTCATATTTCTTTCCTACCAATTTGATACTAGGCTAACCATTAGTATAAAAAGATCAAAAATAAACTAACTGTTCTCATGCAGTTAACCTAATGCATAGACTCATATTTGATACATATGTATGACTAAAAAATATTTTGTTTAGATAATTAAAACACTACAAAAGAGGGAAATTTAATTTACTATCAATTACTTTGTTTTGGCTCATACAGGTTGTTGAGACTCTTAGTTCCTGGATACATTCAAGGTTCTGGAAAGATTATCAATCATTTCTGACCCCTGACAATGAAGAAAATTTGCCCAAAGAGCTGCCAGTGCAAAATTGATAAAAGATTTTCAACTCTATCGTAGTAATAATCATCATCACTATCATCAATTTATAATAAGAACTGGCACTGGTAGAGCAATTGCTAAATGCCAAGCATTTCCTGACTTGCATTTTTTTATATACATTTGTAAACTCAGTAGAGGAAAAATATTTCTGAATATCTTGTAATTTTATTTTAGTTTTCTCTGACCTAGGAGTTTAAGACACAGGGCTTATTGTTATTCTGGTCATATCCAGCTGTCAATATTTTCACATTTATTCACTTCCTTTAATATATAATTATGTTGTCAATTTTTAGTTTCCTTACATGATGACCAAGTAATGCCATTTAGTACTATTTCTACTTTGATTAATTGATAATTAATTTATACATAACTTCATATAAGATTGATTATGAATGTTTTAGTATAATGGAGTACAAATACAAAGTTATTGTAGATTATTCATTTACTATAATAAATTTTATGAATTTATGAATGTATTTTGCTCTGAGTTATCCCTTGGTATGATTCCAAGGTGTGTGGTAGCTGATCTTGCTGTCTTTTTGTTTAACAGGCTCATGCTTTTATTTTAAGCCTTTTTGATTAATTTTGCCATGTTTGAAGAGAGATTCTTCTTGAATCCACCCTTCTCAGTTTTAGGTTGTACTAGGGTCCTATACTCTGCTGCCCTGATCCCTAAGTTTTTACAGAGAGGCATTTTTATCTGAATGGCTGCCACACTTTTGCTGAGGGGTTAGACAAGCATGGGACTTCCTCTTCTGCTGATGTCACTCCTATGCTACTGTCTTCTGCAGTTGTTTTCCTCCCCCTTTCTTCTCCCCTTTCCTCTTCTTTCTTCTTCCACAGGATGGTGTTTGTTTTATGTTGTTCCATGTGCTCCTTCAGACAAATTTAGTTTGTCTTTTTTGTGGCTAACTTTATAATGGCAACATTATGGTGCATAATTATTTCTTGAGAGTATGTATTGATTCTTCATTCTACATAATAACATTGTTATTATACTTTCACTCCCTGCTACATGCTTCTTCTCTTCCTGAGACTAATTTGTTATATTCTCAGATAATTCTTTTTTTATTCCCCTACTGGTTTTCTGTAGAGCAAAAATACATGTTTATATCTCTAATGCCCAATATATCAATTTTTAATATTATATTTTCTACTCTATTCTTACTTCATCCTTCTTACCCTTTCTATACTTTCAGAGTGTAAACTATAAATTCTACAAATTGTAGATTTGATTTTTTGTCATTTGAGAAAAAATTCTTCTGATATTTAGGCTTAGCCCTATAGTTAAACAGATTTAATGCTCCATGCCAATTTTTTGGCCCATACAATATGCTATTGAATGACCAATGGAGAGCAGGAGAAAACAGGGATGAAATAAAAAAATAATAATATTTAGATAACTAATTCTTTAAAGTACTGCCTCTTCTTTATTCTTACCCTAGCTTGATTTCTCAATGTCACTTTTTCTTTAAACATGTTATAGCCTTTCAATTTGTTAGATGCAAATTCAGAAAAATTTCATTTCATTGAATTTTGGAATATTTTTCCTTTTTTGCTTAGTTTTCTTCAGTAAGGACACCTGCTGTAAGTTGGCTATCTACCATCTATTGTCTCTTGATATGAGTATAGCCTTTTAGAGGAGAAAGACCTCTACAATGAAAATGACAGAACACCAAGGAAAGAAATTGAAGGAGTCCTTAGAAGATAGAAAGATCTCCCATGTTCCTGGATAGGCAGAATTAATATTGCCAAAATGAGCATACTCCCCAAAGTGCTATATAGATTCAATGTGATTCCAATTAAAATCTCAATGCCATTCCTTATAGAAATAGAAAAGGCAATCATGAAATTCATTTGGAAGAATAAGAGACCCAGAATAGCCAAAGCAATCCTTAGCAAGAAGAGTGAAGCAGGAGGCATCACAATACCAGACCTTAAACTATACTACAAAGTTATAGTAACAAAAATGGCATGGTACTGACACCAAAATAGACATGGAGACCAATAGTACAGAAGACACAGAGACAAAACCACATAAATACAGTTATCTCATATTAGACAAAGGTGCCAAAAACACACATTGGAGTAAAAGATAGCCTCTTCAACAAATGGTGCTGGGAAAGCTGGAAATCCATATGCAGCAAAATGAAATTAAACCCCTATCTCTCACTATACATAAAACTCAACTCTAAGTGGATCAAGGACCTAGGAATTAGACCAGAGACCCTATGCCTAATAGAAGAAAAAGTAGGCCCAAATCTTCATCATGTCAGATCAGGCCCTGACTTCCTTATCAGGACTCCTAAAGAGCAAGAAGTAAAATCAAGAATCAATAAATGGGACAGATTCAAACTAAAAAGCTTCTTCTCAGCAAAAGAAACAATCAACGAGGTAAAAAGAGAGCCTACATTTTGGGAACAAATTTTTACGACACGCACCTCAGATAGAGCACTAATCTCCAGGATATATAAAGAAATAAAAAAACTTCACACCAAAAAACAAGCCAATCAATAAATGGACTAAGGAGCTGAACAGACACTTTTCAGAAGAAGATATGAAATTGATCAACAAATACATGAAAATGTGTTCAACATCTCTAGTAATTAGAGAAATGCAAATCAAAACTAAGATTTCATCTCACTACCGTCAGAATGGCAGTTATCAAGAATACAAGCAACAATAAGTGTTGGCGAGGATGTAGGGTGAAAGGCACGCTCATGCATTGCTGGTGGGACTGCAAATTGGTGCAGCCAATCTGGAAAGCAGTGTGGAGATTCCTTAGAAAACTTGGATTGGAACCACTATTTGACCTAGCTATCCCACTCCTTGGTCTACACCCAAAGGACTTAAAAACAGCATACTACAGTGATGCAACCACATCAATGTTTATAGCAGCTCAATTCACAATAGCCAAACTGTGGAACCAACCTAGATGCCCTTCAATAGATGAATGGATAAAGAAATTGTGGTATATATACACAATAGAATATTACTCAGCAATAAGAGAATAAAATTATGGCATTTGCAGGTAAATGGATGGAGTTGGAGAATATCATGCTAAGTGAAGTAAGCCAATCCCAAAAAACCAAAAGCCAAATTTTGTCTTTGATAAGTGGATGCTAATCCATAAGTTGGGGGAAGCATGGGATGAGTAGAGAAACTTTGGATTGGCCAAAGAGTATGGAGGAGAGGGGAGGGGGCATGGGGATAGGACAGATGGTGGAATGAGATGGTCAACATTAACCTAGGTGAATGTATGATTGCACAAATGGTGTGACCCTACTTTGTGTACAACCAAAGATGTGAAAAATTATGCTCAATTTGTGTACAATGAATTGAAGACTATTCTGCTGTCATGTATAACTTATTAGAATAATAAATAAATAAATAAATAAATAATATAGCCTTTTAAACCTTTGCCTTATTTTCCATTTCAATTTTCATTTCATTTCCTCTGAAGCTTGATTTCCTTGTCCTTGTGATTTTTAGCGTTGCTTTTTTTCTGTGACTTTCTATAAGTTCTTAATTACTGTGATGATTTTCTTTCCTATTTCCCTGTTTTCTTGAACTCCACTAGTTTTTTTTTTTTTCTTTCTTGTTCTGGTTTCTTATTATTTTTCCCGTGAGCCTTTTAGCTCTCTGTTGTAAACCTCTGCATAGTCATACTTCCTCCATCAGGCAAATATACCTAAAAACAAATCAATACATCAAGAATATTAGTGGGAACTAATTTAAATGTATTTAACATATTAGAAAAAATTTAAGTATTTAAAATTGAATAATGTCTGAAATATAAATATGCTTATTTATATGTATTCAAAGCATACTTTTCTTCTAACAAAGGAGGAACAAAGATTATGCCATGTTTATTATTTTATTAGTAGGAAAAACTACCTTCTTTAGTTCACAATATATAGAAATCTATGAGAATATTTTTGTGAATTAAAAGTGTTTGAATCCTATCTCTGTTGTAATAAGCAACTTTCTATGGAATCTTTGAAAATGACTTATTTTCTATTACTTGGATTTCATTGTCAAGGACAAAAATAGTAGCTTCTATTAAGCTTTTTTGGTTTTAATTTCTTCACAAATAAAATACTTGTATAAATTAGGGTCACTTTTCAAGTCATTTTTCTTTTAACCTGATAATTTAGCATGTGTAGATTTAAGGGTTTGGAATACAGATATTGTCAGAATGAAAATGCTTTGCAGAGAAAACAGCTTTATGACATTGGCTCTATGATTGTATTGTTCTTATCTAGTCGATCTGAATTATAAGCCAAGAAAGTTTTTTCCTCCCCAATTCTGTGGAGTTGGTTTGACCACTGTGATCTTGTTCTATAAAGGATTCACATGCCTATAAACTGGTAGGTGGTAAAGTAAATGTAGCTAATTTATTACAATATACTTACTGTTAGCATGAGTTCTAAGGTAGATCTGAAACAGAGAACTGACCACAGAGAATGGTAGCGACTGTGAAATGTTAGTGAAAATATAGGAATAGTGTAGATGGCAAGACAGGTTCTTGCAAGAAATCCTTCAATGACTACAGATGTTACCTTCTGCAAAGAGGATGCCAGGTTCTAAAAGAGGCTCATGAAGGGCTCAGTGTGCAAATGTCTAATTGATCACTAGAAAGTTCCTGTACTGACTGCAATAATCTTTCAATTTGGAAATTTGTTTTATTTTCTTATAAGGTGACCAGTGAAGAATTGAAGGATCTTTTTATGACTCTTTCTAGGTCTTCATGCGAACCTTTCAGTTTTCAGGAAATTATTTCTTCCTGAGTCAATCCTTTCAGTTAATGATAGACTATTTTGGAATGAAAAGTCCATATAAGTAGGACAGACCATTCTTAGCAGAGAAGAGTGGAAGGGGCCATGATACTGGGATGAGTTCCTTGTCCTGTCTCTTGGTTTACCAATAAGTGACACGCCAAATTCAGGGAAGGAGGGATAGGGATAGAGAAAGAACAGTAGAATATGAGTTATATCTTTTCCTATGGAAAGAAAAACCATAAATAAGGAATATTTGCTTCACTTTCAATATAGATTTCACACAGAAAATATAGAAAGTTCCAAAATTTAGGGCTAAGAGTTTATCATCTTGGGACATTTATACTTATGAGGTGTGAGAAAGTGGTCCAGCAGAGGATGCACAATAGTCCCTGAAAAATTATGAAGATTGTTTAAGCACCAATTTAAGGACATATGAAAGTGGAAAGGATAGTATTTAAAGATTAAGGAGCTGCTAAATATTATCACAGAACAGAATTATGAATTTGAACTCAAGTAGTCTGTTTTAATTCTTTGTTAAGGTGGCTTAAGGCCAGAAAATCACTTTTTCCTCCTCTTTCCCTATGAATAATATATGTCAGGGTCTATGAAATCTACATCAAGATTTCAAAATGTGCAAAAATGTTGGCTTTTTTTGTGGGAGCATGTCATGTGCAACCCATCATGTAATCATTTTCTATGCTGAAATTTTCACTTTTTTTGAAGTTACTTTGGGGAAGGGCAGATTTTTAAAAAATCAAAGTCAATTTGACCTATAATTTGTTTTTTTTTCCATATGGATTCTGAGATGCACTTCTTAATTTAATTATGCTTTGTCCATAAGTAGTAAACAGTATCCTGGCAGACAACTTCAGGAACAAACAAACAGAAAAATAAAGGACTATAACAGAGATGCATCCTATACAGCCAGTAATTCTCAGGGTGGATTTTTATGAGAACCAAGAATTAGGTAAACATAATTCCATATTGACATGAGCAGTCAACTGCCTTAGTTCACCTGTAAATAATTGTTCTCCATCTAATTTGTCTTATTTTCTATAGGATTCCTTAGCACAATTATGCAAATGCCAACCTCATACTATATCCAACATGCCTCCTCATGTTAAGTACATGTTCACTTAATCCATACCCCAGATTTTAGAGCTTAGTCCTAAAACTAAGAGCTTGTGGGCTTTCCAATCTGAAGCTTCTTGTGCATGCAGAAGAATATTCTATTAAAACATACTCTTATTATTTAAGAAGGTTTTCATTTCTTCATCTATTAATTCATTTTTTCGCTCAGTTTTTTAGAATTAACTCCACTAAAGTCCTTATTGGAAAAGCATGTTGATGGTGCTAGGAGATCAAACCTATAACCTTGTGCATGCTATTCAAGCTATCTGCCACTGAATTATACCCCAAGCACTTTTCAAAAAAGTTTCTGTTTTAACATGTAGTTTGCATCTGTTATCAGGTGAAAAAATACCATTAATTTCCCATAAGTTTCTTAGAATATGCTATAGTCATATTCCTAGTGTTCATTTGACTTTGGTCCATTGTAGGCTGGTACTAAAAACTACAGCAAATCGTAGGAAATGAGATTCAAATCATCATTGGTTATATGGCCAGAATCACACTTATAAATTGGGTAACTTTGAAAAAGTTAGTTGTTTAATCTGCTGTTAAGCCCCCTTCCTTATGAAATGAGCTTACTAACCATGTCTATCTAACAGGGTTGTTATAAAAACTAAGAGTAATGAATGTAAAGTCTTAAGAACAAAATGTTACATAATATATACTAAATAAAAAAGTACTAATCATAATATTTGGTATAATTATGTTAAGCAAAGCAGAAAATCTCTACAGTAAGGAAGACAAATTAGCAAATAGGGGACATTTATCTATGTGTAAACCAAGGTAATTGACCGTTCATGTTACAAGGATGTCATACAGTCATAGGATCAGGCTTTGAGGGCACATGGCAGTGTCTAGTAAGGCTACAGCATTTCTAGAATAATTATATATGCTTAATAAGGACTCCCAAAGGGTATTTTCTAAATAAATTTTAGTTGGCAGATAACCTGGCAGTTTTACTGGTATGAAATTTTGCTTGCATGATTGACAGCTTTATATGGTTGTCACTATTCTATGAATAACAAGTTACTCTTTACAGTCCCATCTTGAAGGGAACTTTATTTCAGTCCTCCAATTGCCTACACAGGCAGAGAGCAGAATGGAGCAAGTTTTAGGCTTTTTGTTTATTTTTAAATTTGATTGATTGACTGCAGTTCTGGGAATTGAGCTCAGGGGCACTGAACCCTAGCCCTTTTCTCTTTGTTTTCTTGAGACAGGATCTCCTTAAGCTGTGGAGACTGTCCTTGCACTTGATGGTCCTCCTGCCACAGCCTCCTGAGTTGCTGGCATTTCAGGCATGAGCCACTGTGCCTAGTTGTTTGTTTGCTTTAAGGTTGTAAACAAAAATAACTCTCATGATGTGTCAGATTGTTGCTGTGACAAATATCTGATAATAGTAACTTAAAAGAAGGAAAAATTTATTTGGAGCTTTTCTGTCCATGGTCAACTAGCCCTATTGCTTTGGGCCTGAAGTGAGGCAGAACAACATGTTGGAAAGGAATGGTAGAGGAAAGCTGCTCTGCTCTTGGCACCAGGGAAGCTGTAGGGGATGGGAGATGGGGGGAGAAGGGGACAGGGACAAATATAGTTCCCAAGGACATATCCCTTGTGATCTACTTCCTCCAACGATGCCCTGCCTACTTAGTTTCTATCACCTGCCAGTAAGTAGTATATTCAAATGACTAAGCTATCACATAGATTAAACCACTGATAAGGTTAGAGCCCTCAGAATTCAATCATTTCTTAAAAGCCCTCCTTGGAACATTTTTGCATTGGGGACCAAGCTTTCACACATGAGACTTTTGGGGGACAGACTTTTCAGATACAACCATAACGCATGGGTACTTTACTGTCCCAGATTAAAAAAAAATTCCCTTCACAGTTATCCATTTCTTCTAATGATTTATAGAATCCCATTCAGTACAATTTGATAGAGCATATAATAGCAGCCCTCCTTCAGGAACAAAAGATGGGAAACATTCTTCTTTTACCTTCTGACTCTATTAAAATTCAATTAGTAAAACAACTTAATAATTTAAATAAAATCATTAGAATTATTGATGTTTTTGAATCAGATTAAGCACTCCCAAAACCATGAAAAATGCATGGCTTTATGGATTTCTTGCAATGCTAGGAGGAGACAAAGGGATCCTTCCCCACCTCAGCAGAATACTTTCATTGAATGTGGCACAGTGATTATAACTGCTTCCACTTTACCCTGAAAGAGAAAGACATGGTCAGGAGTGAGTACTGATCAGTCAGTTTGTGCATATTAATGCTCTTAATGAGGTGCTTTTGCCTGGGGCAATCCTGGCCTCTGATCATATAGTAGGAATCTCTTCTCAGCCACACTGTGAGATAGGATAGACATGGCAGCATCTCCTTGACTCTCCTTTACTCCCAAAGACACATTTTCTAACTTTCTATGGAGCATAAAGGAGAGAAATTAATTGGTTGGAAAAAATAAATAATATTAAAACTAACTTTGGACTCATGTGTCTCATTCTTCTTCATCCATAATTTAATATATATACATGTATATATATATGTATATATATAATATGACATTGAAATGAATAAATTCCACAAAGACTTATGATCTGTATTAATTGGCACAGAGCAGAGTCAGAACATAATGGTGTCTGTGTAATATAGAAATGCAACAGGAATCTCCCCTGTACAGCAGACTTCAGGCAGCCATCCTGTTGACTGAAATAGCAAACTGGTTTCTCTCTGTGATCTGGCAGTTTCATAGATTCAAACATTGCCTTGAACACAAGTAAACAGGAATAAATACTACATCAAACTGCTCAGCTATTGTTGATCTGCACACATAGACTAAGAGATGAATCCATAAACATCTCTAAAAAGATTCTATGACATCTGTGCAATCATAAAATATGCCCTGGCTTTTAACCATGTGAAATTTACTGTTAAATCTCTATTTCCTTCCTTCTGTATCTTCTTTTTCTGCTCTCTACTCTTTTTGATGGATAAGCTTTGTGAAGTTGTCCCTAAATATTTGGCCTTCATGCTTCAGGATGCTTACTCCACTACACCTCGAATCTGCTTCTGCTTCTACCTCTGTATAAACGCACCACTCCTGCCAGGCATGAGGGCACATGCTTGTAATCCCAGCAACTCTGGAGGTTGAGGACCTCAAGTTCAAAGCCAGCTTCAGCAATTTAACGTGACCCTATCTCAAAATAAAAAAAATAAGAAGGACTGGGGTCATAGTTCAGTGGTTAAGCCACAGGGATTTGGGTTCAATCCCTGGGACCAAAGAACAAAACAAAACAAACAACAAAATTTACCTTTCCTACGAGTCATTCTCTAAGGCCCTGCCAAGCTTTTAATTGATAGAATAACCAGTACATGGCTAAAAAATTACATTAATGATACCTGTTTTAGATAAAGTTTATATTGCATATAAAGGATTCCCATTCTTTCCATTATTGTTATTTTAATTGTACATATCACGGTGTGCAGTGGGATAATTTGGTACATGTATCCAATGTGTGGTGATCAAATTAGTTGGTTAGTATTTCCTTCTCCTTAAACATTTAAAAATATTTTTTATTAACACTTAATAAGTATACATACTTATAAGGTTCAGAAAGATATTTCAATACATGTATACAGTGCATATTGAGAAAAATAGGTGATTAATTCATTCCTTAGCTGCATATGTGGATGGTTTCTGCATTGCTACTCTGCAGGCAGAGGCAGTGGGGTAGCGGTTTATCTGGGCTACCTTTTCTGGGCACTTTGGATGACATCATATGTGAAGCTATTGATTTTGTTTGTGTGTGCTCAGGGTCTAGTTCCTTGGTGACCATTTAGTGTTGGTTAAGCCTATTCAAAAATTATTTTTGTTATCAAATCTTAGCCAGTCTTACCAAAGAAATATATGCAAATGAGAACTGAAGTTAATTACACCTGTGAAAGCAATCTTATTACCTTCTTAGTAGAACATGGCTAACCATATAAACTGACGCTGTGCCACTATTTACAAGAAATAAGTTTTAGTAAACTTTGAATTTTTACAAATCCTAAAATGACTTCATTGTTTTAAAGCCCTTATTATACTTTCATTTGATGTTCCTTAAGAATGCTTATATATAATGTTGGTGCTATATTACTGATAATCAAGTACTTTTCAGAGCCACTGTAATACCAAATTGTCTTTAATGGTGAATTTATAAATCGCTCATAATTTTTCTATGATGAACTATGAAATTCACCTAATTATGAGGATGGAATGCTTTGAGAGCATATAGGAAGCTATATTCCAGTACACAATTTCATAAAACTGGATAGAGAACAATGTTCTCTAGAACTACATTGTTTTAGAGAAAATTAAACATTTACATTGCAAACATACAGATGTGTATATACGTAAAATCTTTCTATAGATTATGTATCATTTGATCAGAACTGATTTCTGTAACATAATACTAAACCTAATAGAGAACTGAATAGTAATGATATTTTGAAAGAGATAAGAAAACTAAGCCTAGGATTCTCAAATATGAACTGCAAATCATAAATTACATCCAAAGAAGTAACATTCTAAGGGTTTTTCACAATTCACATCCATCTAAGCATATTGGTTGTTTAAATCAACAAATATCAATTAGCTCCTACACTGAACCAGGTGCTATTCTAGGTCCTGGAGAAAAAGCATGAATTAAAGTGCATACTTTCTTCCCTAATGGAACGTTTATTTTAGTCAAGGGTGACTGACAGTGAATTATTATGAAAATAATTATAATAGGTGTTGATAAGTATAAAGAAAGGTAAAACAGTCTAAGGGCAATAAAGAAAATGGGGGGGGTTGCTGTTTTATAGGATGATTAAGGAAAGTATTTCTGCTAAGGTGATATTTAAGCAAAAATCTCCAGAAAAGAAGGGATTGAGCAAGGCAGATGCGTGGAGGGAAATATCAGGTAGAGGTCAGAAAGTATAAATGGCCTGAAGCAATAGGTGTTGAGAAATATCAAGAAAAGGAAGGAAATTAACATAGAAAAGAATATTTATCTTCACATATTTTCAATTTGTTATTATATTTCTTAAGATTATACAATTGGTTATATGCAGTTTTAAAGTTATTTATTCCTATCAGATAGTTATCATCTACATTAATTTTGTTGACCTAAAACCAACTTTTAAAGTGCTATAGAGTTATACTATTCTTTTCTGATTAGTTTTTACATGACGTTACCATCTTTGTAATTTTTCTTTGTTTTACTTCCAGTATTTCTGGTTTCAAATATTTCATTTTTCTTGTAGGCAGCATATAGTTGGAATTTCCAAAATTAATATAGAGAATCTGTGAAAAACCTACAGTTAAAATCTTACTTGATGTTGCTACAAGAAAGGCAGGGATCAAATCAGGGATTTTTGAACTTCATAAAGTTAAAGAGATCTTCAGTATTGTGATGGTGGTCTGAGCCAATGTGATAAGGTATGGAAACATACTAAATATATACTACTTGCAGAGATGTTCCATTTACTTATTTTTTTTTTTTTTTTGGAGGATAACATTTCACTTCTCTGGTTGTGAATGATATAGAATCACAACATACATGCAGTCATACATAAAGCTAGGGCTATGATGTCCATCATATTAAACCACTTTTACTGTCAGCATGCCCCCTCCCCCCTTACACCTCTGTGAACAGAGTTCCTCGACTGTTCCCATGTCCTTCCTCATATTATGGATCAGCATCCAGTTATCACCGAGTACATTCGGCATTTGGTTTTCTGAGATTGGCTTACTTCACTTAGCATGAAGTAAGTGAAGTATGAAGCATGAAGTATGGCATCTTCACAAATGCCATAACTCTTTTATTGCTGAGTAATATTCCATTGTGTATATATACCACAGTTTCTTTATTCATTCATCTATCAAAGGGCATCTAGACTGGTTCCACAGTTTAGCTATTTTTAATTGAGCTGCTATAAACATTGAAGCGGCTATGTCAGTGTAGTATGCTGTTTTTAAGTATTCTGGGTATAGACCCAGGAGTGGGACAGCTGGGTCAAATGGTGGTTCCATTCCAAGTTTTCTAAGGAATCTCCATACTGCTTTCCAGATTGGTTGTACCAGTTTGCAGTTCCACCAGAAATGTATGAGTGTGCCTTTTTCCCCACAACTTCGCCAATACTTATTGTTGTTTGTATTCTTGATAATTGCCATTCTGACGGGCATGAGATGAAATCTTAGGGTAGTTTTGATTTGCATTTCTCTGATTGCTAGAGATGTTGAACATTTTTTCATATGTCTGTTGGTCAATTGTATATCTTCTTCTGTGAATTTTCTGTTCAGCTCCTTGGCCCGTTTATTGATTGGGTTGTTAGTTTCTGTGGTGTTAAGTTTTTTGAGTTCTTTATATATCCTGGAGATTAGTACTACATTGGATGTGTGTGTGGCAAAGATTTCTTCCCAGAATGTCAACTCTCTGTTCACTTCAATGATTATTTCTTTGCTAAGAAGAAGATTTTTAGTTTGAATCCATCCATTTATTGATTCTTGATTTTACTTCTTGTGCTATAGGAGTCTTGTTAAGGGAGTATGGTCCTAATCCGACATGATGAAGATTTGGACCTATTTTTTCTTCTTTTAGGCATTGGGCCTCTGGTCTGATTCCCAGGTTCTTTATTCACTTTGAGTTGAATTTTGTGCATGGTGAGAGATAGGGGTTTAGTTTCATTTTGCTGCATATGGATTTCCAGTTTTCTCAGCACCATTTGTTGAACAGGCTCTCTTTTCTCCAGTGTACGTGTTTGGCTCCTTTATCTAGTATAAGGTAACTGTATGTAAGTGGGTTCGTCTCTATGTCTCCTATTCTATACCATTGGTCTACATGTCTATTTTGGTGCCATTACCATGCCATTTTTGTTACTGTAGCTTTGTAGTATAATTTAAGGTCTGGTATTGTGATGCCTCCTGTTTCACTCTTCTTGCTAAGGATTGCTTTGGCTATTTTGGGTCTCTTATTCTTCCAAATGGATTTCATGACTGACTTTTCTATTTCTATAAGGAATGACATTGGTATTTTAATTGGAATTGCATTGAATCTATATAGCACTTTGGGTAGTACAGCCATTTCAAAAATATTGATTCTGCCTATCCAGGAGCATGGGAGATTTTTCCATCTTCTAAGGGCTTCTTCTTTCTTCAGTGTCTTGTAGTTTGCATTGTAGAATTCTTTTACCTCTTTTGTCAAATTGATTCCCAAGTATTTTATTTTATTTTTTTTGAGGCTATTTTGAATGGGATAGTTTTCCTAATTTCTCTTTCAGAGGGTTTATCAGTGATGTATAGAATGCAATTGATTTTATGGGTTTTGATTTTATATCCCGCTACTTTGCTGAAATCACTAATTAATTCTAAAAGTTTTCTGGTAGAATTTTTTGGATCCTCTAAGTATAGAATTATGTCATCTGCAAATAACGATAGTTCAAGTTTTTCTTTTCCTCTTCATATCCCATTAATTTCTTTCATCTGTCTAATTGCTCTGGCTAGTGTTTCAAGGACTATGTTGAATAGCAGTGGTGAAAGAGGGCATCCCTGTCTTGTTCCCATTTTTAGAGGGAATGCTTCCAAGTTTTCTTCATTTAGGATGATTTTGGCTTTGGGTTTAGCATAGATAGCTTTTATAAAGTTGAGGTATGTTCCTACTATCCCAAGTTTTTTTTTAGCATTTTAAACATAAAAGGGTGCTGTATTTTGTCAAATGCTTTTTCTGCATCAATTGATAAAATCATATGACTCTTATCTTTAAGTCTGTTGATGTGATATATTATGTTTATTGATTTCCATATGTTGAACCAACCTTGCATCCCTGGGATGAACCCCACTGGATCATGGTGCACTATTTTTTTGATATGTTTTTGTATGCAATTTGCCAGAATTTTATTGAGAACTTTTGCATCTATGTTCATCAGGGATATTGGTCTGAAGTTTTCTTTCTTTGATGTTTCTCTGTCAGGTTTTGGAATCAGAGTGATACTTGCCTCATAGAATGAGTTTGGAAGGGTTCCTCCTTTTCTATGTCATGAAATAGTTTGAGAAGTATTGGTATTAATTCTTCTTTAAAGGTCTTGTAGAACTCAGCTGAGAATCCATCTGGACCTGGGCTTTTCTTGGTTGGAAGGCTCTTGATGGCATCTTCTATTTCCTTGCTTGAAATTGATCTGTTTAAGTTGTATATGTCCTCCTGGTTCAGTTTGGGTAGGTCATATGCCTCTAGAAATTTGTTGGTGTCTTCAGAGTTTTCTATTTTACTGGAGTATAAATTTTCAAAATAGTTTCTAATTATCCTCTGTATTTCAGTAGTGTCTGTTGTGATATTTACTTTTTGCTCATGAATTTTAGTAATTTGAGTTTTCTTCCTCCTTCTTTTCATTAGGGTGGCTAAGGGTTTGTCAATTTTGTTTATTTTTTCAAAGAACCAGCTTTTGTTTTGTCAAATTTTGAATTATTTCTTTGGTTTCAATTTCATTGATTTCAGCCCTGATTTTGATTATTTCCTGACTTCTTCTACTTTTGGTGTTGATTTGTTCTTCCTTTTCTAAGGCTTTGAGATGAAGAGTCAATTCATTTATTTGTTGACTTTCACTTCTTCTAGTGAATGTGTTTGGTGCAATGAACTTTCATCTTAGCACTGCCTTCATGGTATCCCAGATATTTTGATATGTTGTATCAGAGTTTTCATTAGCCTCTAAGAATTTTTTTTATCTCTTTCCTGATGTCTTCTGTTACCCATGCATCATTCAATAGCGTATTATTTAGTTTCCAGGTGTTGGAGTAGTTTCTATTTTTTAATCTGCCATTGATTTCTAATTTTATTCCATTGTGGTCAGATAGGATGCAGGGTATTATCTCTATTTTTTTGTATTTGCTAAGACTGGCTTTGTGACATAACATATGTGATCTATTTTGGAGAAGGATCCATGTACTGCTGAGAAAAAATCATTCCTTGATGGATGGAACACTCTATATATGTTTGTTAAGTCTAAATTATTGATAGTTTCATTGAGATCTATGGTTTCTTTACTTAGTTTTTATTTGGAAGATCTATCCAATGGTGAGAGAGCTGTGTTAAAGTCAACAAGTATTATTGTGTTATGGTCTATTTGATTCTTGTATTTGAGAAGGATTTGTTTGATATACGTAGAAGCTCCATTATTTGGGGCATAGATATTTATGATTGTTATGTCTTATTGATTTATGATTCCCTTAAGAAGTATGAAATGACCTTCTTTATCTCTTTTCAGCATCTTTGGTTTGAAGTCCACTTTATTTGATATGAGGATGGAAACTCCTGCTTGTTTGCGGGGTCCATGTGACTGATATATTTTTTCCCACCCTTTTACTTTTAGTCTGTGGATGTCTTTTCCTGTGAGATGAGTCTCTTGAAGACAGCATATTGTTGGGTCTTTTTTTAAATCCAATCTGTCAGTCTATGTCTTTTAATTGGTACATTTAGGCCATTTACATTCAGGGTTATTATTGAAATATGATTTGTAATCTCAGTCATTTTGGTTTATTTTTGGTTTTTACCTTGATTTGTTTTCTCTTTTGAATGGTATTTCCTTTAGTGTAGTTCCTCTCTTCATATATTTTCATTGTTGGTTATCATTTCCTCCTCATGGAATGTTTTGCCAAGAATGCTATGTAGTGCAGGCTTTCTTGCTGTATATTCTTTTAACTTTTGTTTATTATGGAAGGTTTTTATTTCATCATCAAATCTGAAACTCAGTTTTGCTGGATATAGTATTCTTGGTTGGCCTCCATTTTCTTTTGGACCTTGGAATATGTTGTTCCATGATCTCCTGGCTTTTAGGGTCTGGGTTGAAATATCTGCTGAGATCTGAATTGGTCTCCCATTATATGTAATCTGGTTCCTCTCTCTTGCAACCTTTAAAATTCTGTCCTTATTGTGTATGTTGGGCATTTTCATTATAATGTGCCTTGGTGTAGATCTGTTGAAATTTTGTACATTTGGTGTCCTGTAAGGCTCTTGTATTTGATTTTCCATTTCATTTTTCATGTTTGGGAAATTTTCTGATATTATTTCATTGACAAGATGGTGCATTCCTTTGGTTTGAAATTCTGCACCTTCTTCTATCCCAATAAATCTTAGGTTTGGTCTTTTGATGCTGTCCCATATTTCTTGTATGTTCTGTTCATGATTTTTTACCATCTTCACTGTATGGTCAAGTTTATTTTCAAGATTGTATATCTTGTCTTCATTATCTGAGGTTCTGTCTTCCAGGTGATCTAGGCTGCTGGTGATGCTTTCTACTGAGTTTTTTATTTGGTTTATTGTTTCCTTCATTTCAAGAATTTCTGACTGGTTTTGTTTCATGATCTCTAGCTCTTTCTTAAAGTAATCTTTTGCTACTTGTAATTGCTTTCTTATCTCTTTGTTAGAATGATCAATTGTTGCCTTTATTTGTGCTCCTATTTCTTTGCTGGACTGATCAATTTTTGCCTGTAATTGCCTACTTATTTCAGTCTTTAATTCACTGATCATTTTAATTATGTATGTTCTGAATTCTTTCTCTGACATTTCATCAACTGTGTTGTCAATGGATTCTATTACAGTGGTATCAAGGTTTATTTGGGGCACTTTCTTCCCTTGTTTTCTCATGTTGATTATGTATCTTCCTTTCTTGCAATACCTATCTGAGGTCTTGAGGCTTCTATCCTAGAATATTGTATTGGCCCTCCAGATTACCTGTGTCTCACCTTGGAGTTACTTCTGTTCCCCCGGTGTCGCCAGATGGGCACGACTGCCACTAACGTTGCTGGCCGAGTTAGTCGATGTACCTCTAGAGGGCAGTGGGAGTGGCCTTGGCTGGCCTCCTATCGCGGTCCCTGAGGGCAGTTTTGCCCCTCTCTTTTACTCCTGCTGGAGCAGGGACTCTGGGGCAGAACTGGGGGCAGGCCCAGGTCTCACTTAAGCAGGAGAGTGTGTGTGCAACCCTTACCGTAGATGTGAGCTCCCCTGGGGCTGGAGGCTATAGGCCCTGGTCTGCCTTCAGCTGGGCATCCCCAGCATTCCCTGAGGGCGGTTTTGGGCCTTTTCTCTTGCCTGTTCGCAGGAACTCTGGAGCGGAACTGGGAAGGGTCCAGGCAGCACTTGGGTGGGGCCTCCTTTTGCTGGGGTCTCTGCAGCGACTCACTCTGGATGTGTGTTCCCCAGTGGCTGGTAGCTATCAATCTCTGGTCAGTCCTTGGCTGGACACCTGTGGACTTTCCTGAGGGCAGATTTTGGCCTTCTGTGGCTTCTGCCAGTCTGCAAGAACTCTGGAGTAGACTGGGGTGGGCCCAGTCCTCACTTGGGTGGGGCTGCTTCATGCTGGGGTTTCTGTGGCAACTCTTACCCTGAGTGTCGGCTCTCCTGTGGCTAGCAGCTAGCAGTCTCTGGTCTCCCTTTGGCTGGACACCTGTGGAGTTTCCTGAGGGCAGTTTTGGGCCATCTGCGGCTCCTGCTGGTCCGCAGGAACTCTGGAGCAGAAGTTGAGGTGTGCCATTTAGAAAGACTCTTTGTGTTGGCATCCAACATACTCATTCACATAGAAAAGTAAAATGTACCTACAAAAATGTTATAGAACAAATAAATGACAATATAAATCAACAATAAATAGAAAATAAAAATATCATTTAAAACAGTAGAAATAAGCATGAGCTTCTTAAGGCAAATCTAACAAAACACATGCAAACGTGTTGAAAACTACTGATTCTGTCCCAGAACAAAGATTTTAAAATAAGACAGAAGGCATATTTATGAGTGGGAAGATATAATATCTTTACTATATCTAATATTTCCAACTTAATTCATGGATTCCACACAATATCAATCAAAATCTCAGCAAATTTATTTGTAGAATTGACAAACTCCTTCTAAATTTATATGGAAATGTTATGATCTTAGAAAAGTCAAAACAACTTTAGGGGGTAAAAGAGAAAATTTAGATGAATCACATTACTTTATTCCAGGACTAATTACAAAGTTGTAGCTATTAAGATAGAAGATTGTTATGTAAGGACAGATACAGAAATAAATAGAAAAGAACAGAGTGTTTACTAACACACTCACCCATATGCAGACATTAATTTCCAGTAAAATACCAAAGTAATTCAATGAAGAGAGGACAGTTTTTTCTTTTTTATTAAATTTATCTTTGACACATAACAATTGTGCATATTTTTGGGGGAGACCATGATAATTTTATGCATGTATACAACATGTAATGGACAAATCGGGGTATTTAAAAGTTATGTCTTAAAAATTTATCATTTCTTTGTGTTTGGAATTCACAAACTCCTTTTCTCCATTTCTTTATACAATGTATAATGAGGTGTTGTAACTATATTCACCTTCCTGTGCTGTAGAAAATTAGAATTTATTACTCCCGTCTATCTGTGTTTTGGTACTATTATCCGACTTCTTTCTTCCCTATTCTTAGATCCTAGTAATCACTATTCTACTCTCTTTTCCCATGCAATGGAAGGGATACTCTTTTCAACAAAGTGTTTAAGAACAATTAACAACTGAATGCACATATTTTTAAAACATGCTCTTTGACCTAACCCGTTAGTTTCAAGTTCTCAATTATGTGAATATCTCAATGAAACTGATACAGGATAACATCATTTGTAAAAATTAACATAAAACTGATGATAGACCTAAACTTCAAAATGAAAACTCTAACCATTCTAAAAGAAAATATGGAGAAAACTATATTCATAATCTTGGATAGGTTGGCTAAGATTTCTTTAATAAACAAGCAGACAAAAAATACCTTAAAGAAACCATATTAAAAATATATTATTTCTATAAGTTTGACTAGTAAATAAGATAATCTCTTCTTTGGAATATAGTTTTAAGAGAATTTTTTAAGAAAGGAATGTGGACTGGGAGAAAATTTTTGTGTAATGCATAAAGCTTACATGTATTAATTATATGTAAAGAACAATAACAATAAGAAGAAATTCAATACAAATTTCAACATAGCCTTCACATAAAGTATACAAATGGTAAATCAGCATTTGAAAGGATGTTTCTTATGGCATCAAGGAAATGTAAAATAAAATCAGGAGAAATACCACTATGCAGAAGTCTCATGAATATCTGTTGAAAATGAAAATGGTGCAAATAGTGTTAAAATATTTTGGAAAATTATTTAAAGTTAAATTTATCACATAATCCTGAAATTCTACTCTGAATTACTTATCCTGGTATTTTGAAACATATATCTACTTAAAACGTATGTGCAAATGTTCATAGCAGTTGTATTCTTAAAAGGCCAAAGTTGGAAAGAACTCAACTGTTAATCATAAAGTAAATGATTAACAAACCATGGTATATCAATACTACTAAACATTAAAAAATCCTTATTAATACACAAAATATAAATTAAACTTTAAAATATGCAGAATGAAAGAAACCAGAAACAGAGTACAATAGTGCATAATACCATTTACATGATACTTTGTAAAAGACAAACTTTATCTATAGTTATCTGAAACAGATCAGATATCTCCAAAACTGTTATTGGAGTAGAGAATGGTTGCAAAAGATTTCATTGGAATTTTTGGAATGATGGAAATACTTTAAAACCTGATTGTAGAATGGTTAGACATTTGTCAAAATTCATCAGACTATGCACTTTTAAGAGGTTATTAAAGAAAGTAGAAAGTGTGATTAAACAACAAAACAGACCACAGAAACACACATGGACACACATATATATTTATATCTATAATGCATGATAATAATCCCAATGTATTTATTTTAGAATCTTAAAATTAAGATCAATACCATAACTTAATAGGATAATTTTAATTACTTACTTCTCAATATTTTTGAATGCCTTTATACAAGTTAATTTTACATAATCATTGTTTTAAACATTGGAGACCTACCTTTTTACTTGAAAAGGGATAGATTGCTCAGTATTGAAAATTTGTTAGTTTATTGGCCTTTAAATGTAATTTGCAGAAAGCCTCATATTTCTATGCAGTAAATGATTTTTATGTTAAAGATATAAATATCATTAAATTGTTGATTCTTTTTACTAGAGATGACTCAAAACCATTCTCATATTACCAAAAATCCACGTGTCTCTTACATGAAACTTTGAATGTGACTATCCACCTATTTTTGCTTGTTTAATGCAATTTTCTGCCATGATGGACATGTTTTGTATGTATACTGTCCAACATGATATCTGCTCATCACATGTGGCTACTTGAAATAAGACTGAAGAACTAAAAATTTAATGTTCTTTAAATTTTCATTTAACTGGCCATATGTGACTATTAGTTACTATAACGAACAGCCAAACTTAGTATATTACATGGTTCCTGTTGGACATTCTCTGCACATTTATCAACTGCCTGTCTAGTATTATGGATGATTTCTCTACATCTTCTCACTTCCACTTTTTAGGATGAAATGCTCAGCTGATTTAGTCATTTTCTGAGTGCTTGTTTGGTCAACTTTCCAGTTGCAGGATTATTCTGTTTGAATGATACCATGTATGAGCAATGGTGCCCTTTCTTTCTCCTCATTGACATAGCCTATTGAAAAAACTGAGTCCAAATTTGTCTCACTGGGCATAGTTTGAAACGGCTTATTTTGCTTCTTCTTTCATACAAGTTGTTAGGGTTACAAGCTTCATACAAGCTTGGTTTTGGGTTAGTATTGAGACTTAAATTTGAGAAATGTTAGAAGCCCATTGACTACTGTCTAAACAATTTGTTCCAGTTCAGATTATTAGTGAAAATAACAAGCACTGAGTAATGATGAGTGGTTTCTTATTTCTTATTTTTCTATCAATTTTATGGATGCAGAAGTTCTTCCACATAATTGTGACTTAGTTTCTAAAACTAAGTCTGAAACTAACTCATCATTCTCATGAGTTTTAGATCACCAAAGAAGAGTTGATATATCTTGTCCCTGGGTATTTTAAAATAAAGTGCTGTCATATTCTTGATTTATTTGTACTTTGCCTTCCAGAATGGTTCCTGCTGTGGAATATGTAGGTATTCCCCCGTAGGTATGATGTAGTATCTGTCATACCTCTAAACATTTTCTTTTCTATGTTGTTTCTTCTTCATATCTATTAAAATCATATCCTCTCTGCTTTTGCACACATTGGAAAGAACAGGGTTAAGTGCCTCTAAAGCAATAGTGTCAGCACATCCCTAGTAAACAGGGCAAAGAGCAGCTGGACAGATTAGTCTACCAGTAAAAAAAATAAGGATATCTCTCAAGGCATTAAAAATATTAGAGGTACTAAACTTGATTTTAAGAAAATGAAAATGTCTAATGATGGATAATAATTATGTTTCAAATCAAATATTTATACCTCATTCACCCCTATAAAATAAAAGGAAGAAACAATCAAGTTTTCTACTAATAAACAATTAAAATGAAGTCTGATGAAAGATGTCTAGGTGATTTTCAGTGCGCAACCCAGTAATTCATAGAATTTGTTTCCAAAAATCTTTCCATGCTAACCTACTTCCTATGCAAACAAAACTATCAGATCTAATATCTGAACATGGTATATATTAGGTCTCAATTACTTATTTATCTTATAACTCCAAGTTTGTGCCTTGTGACCAGCATCTCCTCATTTCCTCCACTCCTCAATCTGTCGACTTCTTCAACTCTATAAGTTTAACTTTTTCAGATTTTGCATATGTGTGAGATCATGCAGTACTTGCCTTTCTTTATCTGACTTATTTCACTTAGCATAATGTCCTTCAAGTTCATGTATGTTTTTAAATGTTAGATTGTGGGTAGCCATTCTCTGTAGTAGATAAGGGCCATTGAAAACATTAAGAATTCTAAGGAAACTGTACTTTAGCTTCTGTTTAACCATCTGATAAAGACTGGGGATTCAAAATCAAAATTATTTTTGCATGCTTGAATTTAGAAAAAATAATTGTGTAATACTGGGAATTGAAGAGTTTAGAAGTCTTTTAAAGTAGATAAATTAATAGAACTTTGAAGATCAAATGGCCTAGACCAAAATGTCTAGCAAGACCTCGTCTCCACTGATGGTGTTTGTAAGTTGTTTGTGTTGAGAATATTTGATATTTCTCTTGGAACTTTAACTAGAGGATGAATAGACAGTGTTTGATCTGGGTAACGTGATTCTAAAACCATTAAAATTTGATACTTATTTGAAGTATTTAACTATAAAAATCATTAGTGGATGGAAGGATATAGAGAGAGATACATTATCCAGATTCACAAGGCAATCTAGTACTCACCAATACCTGATTCGCAACACTCGTTCATAAATGGAAACCACTGTTATATACTAGTGCTTGGCATATACAATGTGGACATGCAATAACTAACTAACTAACTAACTAACTAAATAAATAAATAAATAATTCTGTATTGCTGATATGAAATTTGACAATTTTTAAGGTATATAGAAAAGAGCCCTTATTTTGCATGCCATAAGATGCACAAACAAGAACTTATGTTTGTGTCCACAAATGTATACAAATTTGGGGGAGTTCTGATTGGGCCTTTGCAAATTGAAACTGATTTTTCAATTTGCAAAGAGCCGGAAGAATTTTGTTTTTAATTTTTGAAAATACATTATATAGACAATTCTTCTTTCTTAGCCATAAAACCCTCTCCCTATTATTCCTACATCTACCTCGCTGGAGAAAATGGTTTTGGATAATACTTTTGCCTTGAGGATTTCCTAAAATGTTAACATTCTAACAATAGATATTTTGCTTCTTTGTGTGAAATTGTTTTAATGAAACTTGTCTGTCTTGAAGATCACATTGTCTCTGCAGATTTAGGTTTAAAAAATATTTAAAGACTGATAATGACTAAATTCCATAGTTTGTATTCATCTGGAATGAATTTTTAATTTTACTAGCTTAATACTTTGCTATACTATTTTGATTCTTAGTGATTAAAATTTTCGTTAGTATTTAAAATACTACAAGAAACCATGATATCCATTATAGCAGGAATTTAGTTAAGACAGAACTCTCACTATGTAACAATTTATTTTCCTATATCTTACAGATGAAGCCCAAGCATTCCCACATGGTTAATGCCATCTGTCATAACTACCAAGATGCTGCAGGCTGCTTCTTTCTCTGTCTTTATTTACAATCCAAAATGAACATTTGTAAATGTGTAAAATGTATAAACAGAAACATGAAATTTTATGCAGGATGTGCAGAAAAGGAAATTTTCTTTCTCTTTAGCACAATCTGCTTATTGTATAATATTCAAGAGCTTGCAGACCTCAGTGGTTTCATTGCTTTTTGCAATTCAGCAATAAGATAATGAAGCTCATCATAATAACCCTGAACAATTAGGTCTGTTGATTCAACAAAGACAAATTATATTATGTTTGTGATAGGCTTAATGTCAAAGGTATTTACTTGAATTCTGATGTTTGGAAATTCAATTATCTACAAAATTGATATAGCCACTATTAATCAGAATACCTGATTAAGTAGAACTCTGATTAGTCACTCGAATATCGTGCCTGAAGTGAATAAGGCAAACAGGTATGATAAAAGACTCACAGATGGCTTGCGTTTATGATTCAATATCTGGAACTCACAATGAGGGCACTTGCAAAGATCACTGAGAACCACATTCATATTCACATGATTGTGTTTATCCTTTTATTTTTCACTCAATTTTCATAAAAATATATGTTCTGTTTGCAGTCAATTCCATATTCCCCTGACAGTCACTAGGATTCATGTTCCACTTTTGGATACCTTCTGTATTTATCAGCTTTGTGTTACTGGGACCAAAATACATGACATGAACAACTTAAAGGAGGAAAAGTTTTTTTTTGGTTTATGGCTTCAGAGGACTCAGTCTATGGTTGGCTTAGTCAGGCCTGAGATGAGGTAGAAGATAACATTGGAAATATATGGTGGAGGAAAGCTGATCCAGTCCTGGGAGCCAGGAGCAGACATTGAGAGAGAGATACATGGGGCAAGGGAGGCAGGAACAAGATATGCCCCCGTAAAGTACTTCCTAAAGTTTTCACCACCACTCACTAGTCCTCCAGCTATCAATGGGCTAATCCAGGGAAGAGATCAGAGCCTTGGTGATCCAATCACTTCCTATCAGCTCCACCCCTGGACATTGCTATATTTGGGACCACGTCTTCAACACATGAATTTTGGGGAGGTATAACACTCCCCAAAATTTTTCTCCTTTCACCTGAATAGTTTCTCCTCCTGCCTCAAAGAGGAGGAAGTGGCACGCAATCAGGAGTTTGGGAACATGAACCTTCCTCCTGCCCTCCAATAACTAGCTCCATTACCTTCAGCAAGTGACTTCATTCTATATTCAATTTCCTTATATAACAGTATAATAAGCTGGGCACAGTGGTGCACATCTGAAATCCCAGCACCTTGAGAGGCTGAGACAGGAGGATCGCGAGTTCAAAGCCAGCCTCACCAACGGCGAGGCGCTAAGCAACTCATGAGACCCTGTCTCTACATAAAACACAAAATAGGGCTGGGGATGTGGCTCAGTGGTCGAGTACCCCTGAGTTCAATTCCCAGTATCAAAAACAAAAACAAAAAGAAACCAGTATAACAGTGTGTTTAACTAGACTACTATGTGGCATGCTTTATTAAAAGCACTATACCCTTAAATAACCTTATCTTCAAAACAAACAAACAAAACCACACTAAACCCTTATGTGTCAGGCAGAAAACAGGAGAATTGCTTGGAGTTGAATGAGATCAGAGGTCCAGATTCTTGTCCTCTCAGGAGCTTATAGAATGTATCTGCAAAACTCCAAATATAGTTTAAAGACAATTGTACTCAGTTTTCTCCAAGAAGTTTTTCAATATGTTGTGATTTAGGATAAAATGCATATTAGTTATTAAATCTAATTTAATAATTAATAATTTCATATATTTTAATAATTAATCTTTCTAGCCCTTTGTTTCTTCTCCTTATAAAATTAAGTTCTTATTATGTGTTTACCTACTTATTAATCCAATAATTACATCCTTAAGATTTCCTCTAGAAGGTGCTAAGGAGATACCTAGATGAGTAAACTGTTTGGTAAGGTCACAGTCAGAAGATACAATACAGAAATAAATGTAAACCAAGAAAAAATTTAAAAATTGGTTAAAAAAAAGTATTCTGAAGGATTAAAATTGGTGAGAGGAGATAGAGGAAGAGTCTTTGTGTTGGGCTTTGGGCAGGAAAAGAAGAGGGGGCTCTGGGAAACCAGAGAAGATGTGTGAACAGGTGACTTCAAGACAAAGCAGGGAGACAGATAGAGCCAGAAGACACCTGAGACTCAGGAGTAGTGCAATCCATGCAAAACAAAGCTTTGCTAAAGGAAATAAAAACAGAAAGTTAAGCAATCTATGACTAAGTGGGTCTTAAGCATTATGACAAGAATTTTATCCAATTAATAATGAAAAAGTTGTTGAAACATTTTAAACTAGACAGAAAAGTGACAAAATTTGCATGCTTAGAAATGCACTTGGTAATTATGTGGTGGTTGTTAAACATTTTTGCTTCCATATTACCTGGAAGTATTTTGGGAGAAAACCATAACAACTCATTGTAAAGATGTTTCCTAAAACAAACATTTTGAATTAGGATCATGTGAAGAGGAAGTAGGAAAGCAGAACCATCATGGAACCTTGATCACAGGAACATACATCCTAAATAGGTCTGTTGTAAAGACTCCTTGAAAATGGAAGATCTGGAAACTGATTTTCTTAAAGTTTTATGATCCCAGTATGTCAGGCAAATCTTTGCCACTCCCTGGAATATGAACTCAGCATTTTAAAAACTGCTGAGAACAATTAATTAGAAAATATAAAGAGAGGACACAGAGAGATCAGCAGAAAATTTTTACATTAATCCAAGCAAAAATTATTTAGGGAATGAAATAGGACAATGGAATTGGGTTTCAGATTTTGATGCACAAAAAATCACTACCAAATTTATTGGCTTAAAATAACAGTCAGTTGCTATTCATGGGTCAGTTGGGCTGTTCTGTTTGAACTGGACCAAGCTAAGCTGATCTTATTTTGACTCAGTCTTGCATATGTGGTGTGCTGGTAGGTAGCCTGGGGCCTCAATGATTGAAGATGGCTTCATCCTCATGTATTGACTGCCTGTCAACAGGGGAGATGAAGGTAACAGGTACAAAGTACATTCATTATCCACCAGTCTAGCCCAGGTTTGACCATGTGGAGATGACAGAGTATCCAGAGACAAGAGAAACAAAGACATTTGAAACCTAAGCTTGGATCTGCAAGATCATATCTGTTACATTCTATAAATACAAGGATGTCGCAAAGTCAGCCCACAATCAAGGGGTCAGTAAATATACAGTAATTTTCTGATGAGAATTGTTGTAAGAATCACAGAGAAGACAACTGTGTCCATGTTTGCTATCAGCTACTGTGGTGATAGAGAGGGTTTCTGAGATTTTAGAGTGAGGCTCAGTGTAAAATGAATGGTCTGTCAAGAATAGATAAATCACATCAGTGGAAAGAGAGCCCAGCATGTGGAGATTAATGAAATACAAGGATTGGGTAATCTAGTGTGCCAAAGTTAACTTAGTACAGGAAGGATAGTTGGAAAAGGAGGAATATACAAGGTACAAGGTATAAATTATTGAGTATAGAAATTCTCACTAAAATTCATTGTAATTGAATCTAACTTAAATTTGAATTAAATTCAAACACATTTTAATTGAAACTTTCTTAGTCAATTATCTGTATTTAAATTTGGTCAGCTTGGTCATGAATTCAGAGAAGTATCAAATATTAGTCTTTGAAAAAGTTTTCACTACCATCTACATCAGTCCCCTTACTTAACAAAAGAAGAAACAGAACGTGTCATTCAGTCATACATATAAATGATCTTTTAACCCACAAATACAGAGCATTTATCATAATGCAACTGATTCTAGATCCTGTGGAAACAGAGATCAAGGAACTCTCAATTACATATTTTGAAAAGTAATATCAGGGTGTGAGTTAAAAAGGAGAGAAAAATAAAAACTACAGGTAATGTGAAATTCAATTTTCATCATTAAGATCAACCACTTTCCAAGTCTTTAATAACTAATATGTCATCAGTTACAGTCTTTCAGTGTAGGAATCCAATCCCCTCCTGGTTGTCTCTGAGAGTTTGCTATTTGCAAAATTCCTTATCAATTCTATTGACACATAAAGTCATTGTTTCACAAAGCTGACAAAAATAAGTTCTGCATATATAGCTTCAAACTAAGATATATATATATATATATATATATATATATATATATATATATATATATATATATATATCTTAGATTTTAGAGTGGGGCTCAGTGTAAAATGAATATATGGCTGTATATATATATAGCAGGGGAGCACCAGAGATTGAACTCAGGGGCACTCAACCACTGAGCCACATCCCCAGCCTTATTTTGTATTTTATTAGAGAGAGGCTCTCACTGAGGTGCTTAGCACCTTGCCATTGCTGAGGCTGGCTTGGAACTCACAATGCTCCTGCCTCAGCCTCTTGAGCCACTGGGATTACAGGCGTGGGCCACTGCACCCAATAGCAATATATATTTTATCCTTAAACAATTCTTAATTGAAAAAATAATATTTCCACATTTCTTATCCTCTATAATACAAAGCCTTCTGAATAGAACCTTTCCAGGTTGACTATTCTACATGAGATAAAATAAAAATCTAGACTTTTAATTTGCAGGAAAACAGATGAAAATTGTGAACAATATGTTAATTCAAATAAGCCAGACACAGAAAGTCAAGGTTTGTATGTTTTCTCTTATAATGTATAAGTTAGAAAATAAGAGTGTGAAAAAGGGGAGAGATCTTGTGAAAACAAAAGGGAAACCAGAGAGTAGAGGAAGAGGATGGGGTGGGGAGGAGAGGAGGGAAATGGGAGACACTGAGGAATAAAATCCACCAAATTATGCTATGTGCGTGTGTGAATATGTCACAGTGAATCCCACTATGGTGCATAAATATAATGCATCAACAAAAATTAATTTTAAAATCTAGATTTTACTTTCTGAATCAATTAGTATATTGCCAGTTACCGGTTTTCTTAGTTTGGGATTATATGTACAGAATTTATTTTTGTCAGAAGACTGTCAGGTGATGCACATTTTAGAGGTATGTGAAGCAACTTTGAGAAAAACTTTTACAATGTTTAAAATATTTGACTAATTCTCTTTTGCCTAAGCTGTGGATAATATATGAAACCCAAGCAATTAGCAGGGAAGTCTCAAAAATCTTGATCAAGACGCTGGATCATTACCGTAATCAGTAAAGTACCCTGCTGGTGTTTGCTATACTTTCCAGTAAATTTCTTTCATATATTTTAGGTGGCAGGCAAAGACATCTGGGGAAATGTACCAGCTATCAATGGATTGTTGTTTTGGTTTGCCGGAAACCTCTGTTGTAAATGCAGTTAAATTTGCTTTCCTATAGAGTAGTTTTCCCCTTACTGAGTTCTTGCAAAGACTTAGTAGTGATTATAACCATAAGGTGCCAGCTCTTCTGTCCTTACCTAAATAGCTGGAGTCCCTGAGGCTAAGTACCTGTAAGTTCATGCCTGCTGTCTTCCTGGGCTTCCTTGAGCACACTAGGCAATATATTGAACCCCAGTGCCCTACATTTGGGCATGCAGTTTGGGGTTCTAATAGTCAACAAGTAATATAAAAATTATGGATAGGCTGATTATGTTTAAAAATCCTCTAAATCTTCTAGAATTGTATATATTGCCATTTCTTCATTTGAACACCAGATGCCTGTCTTTGTGTTTAGAAATCACTTTAAATAGGTGAATCATATGCTCAGCCCACAAGACTAACCTAGCTGATGGATTATCAGAATCACATTTTGCATTTTGAAAACTCTGAAATTAAGTAACTAAAGGAATATTGGCTATCCAACATTAAGTTACTTATATTTTTCTCTTAGTTTCTCATCTTTCTCCATTGTCTGTGTCTCTGTGTCTCTGTCTGTCTCTCATACACTTACACAGACACACTCACTTGTGTGCTTGTGTATGCTCCACTATTGGAATTCAATTCTTTTAGGTTATGGGAACTGAAAACAAAATAATTCCCTATCCTTGTATTAAACTATGCTAGAACCAAGCACCAATAATTCAGTTGCTTGCTCCAGGAAATACCTGCTTGTACAAGATAAGAGAATGAACCAACTAAAGGGATTACTTATCAGGGTTAACTGCTTCCTAACCAAGACTTGCTTCAAGATCCTTGGCTCTACGTGCCCAGGAATCCGAAGTTATGACACCTAAAATTGTACTGTATTTGAACTCATTTCTAGTCTCATAAAACACCCCTCAAATCTCTTGGTTCAGGCCCTAAGACCCTACAAATATCTTTCCTTAATTTCCCATTTTGAGGCTCTTACTGGGATAAATCTATTAAACCTAACTTTGATTAGCAAGTTTTCCTGGTGGAGGTTTTGGAGAGTTAACATTGAGAACTAAGTGCCTATATGATGTGTCTCTACTGATTAGTACGTCTGAAATCCTGTATGCTTTTAATTCTCAGATGTTTAAGCATGTGGAATACCTCCTCTCAGTTCTTAATAATCAGCTTTTCTACAAGCTGGATAGTAATTTTTTTCAGTTGACATCAGTGTAGGCTGAAACCTATGCTGAGCCCCAGCCTGGTGAGGCCCAGACTCCAGTTACTCATTCTTCTGCTCCTCACACTTCCCCTTGATGTTGTCACTCAACTATTCTTTCCCATAAACATTTCTTAGAAGTTCTGGTTCTTTGTTCTTTCTATCAGACCAGGTGTAAGGGCACAAATAGATGAGAATGGTAGGAACACAAGGTTGAGTTAAGAGAATAATTCTATAAAATGAGCCCACTGTCCTGACTCCTCACATGCTTTCTTTGCCCAAAAGGCAATCTGCCTGTGGCCCCACCTGGCCTGAGGGGGCAGGAAATGTTGCATTGTTTAACAAACTTAGGCAGGGGGTGGAGGGCCTGGCAGTCAGTATAGATAATGAATGATGGTGGTCCAGAGAGGATGAGGGCTGATTTTCACTGGGCTGCTAACACCTAAACCTCCAGGATCACACTTCCCAGCTCAAGGAGTCGCTAACAAATCTGGGGATCACATTTCCCAACACACCCTGTGCTGTTCCGTCCTGCCCTTAAGGGAGTATGGGGAGAAGAAAAGAGAAGGTGGGGGGTTTGAGGTCTATAAAAGAGCAAGACACCCCCACTCCTGGGCCCCATTTCTCTCTGGAGAAGTCTGTCTCTGTCTCTTTCTTAAATAAAACTTGCTTTCTATGCTTGCCTCAGCATTTCTCCCGTGTTTAATCTTCAACACCCTGGGAACAAGGACCCTATCCTGATCTCCAAGACTGGTATCACAGGTCCAGGAATTTCAGCCCATTTTTCTTTTTTTTTTCCAGTGCAATTGTGTAGCTGGTTCTATTGACCCTCAACTTACTGATCTCCAATGCTTTCCATTGCCAACATCTCAATTATTGAAGATCCAACCTTCACCATTGGTATTATATGGTTACTATAGTTTATTTAAATATGATTAATATAAATTCAGTTTAAAAAGCATGTTTGAATTAATAACCTGATACATACTAGCTGTGTAAGATTTAGAACTAATAGATAATGGGAATTGAAAATAATGTAGCCTGAGGGAAAAGACAAATAGCCCTATGCTAACATCCCTCCCCTCCCCTGACAAATGTTTCCCTGAGACTAATTGCAGAGAAGGGAGGAGTTCCCTGCCAGGCCGGAGACACTCTCTGCAGCTAGCAGGACTCCCTGACCCCTGGGCCTGAATTTCTGGGCACTAAAACTGGCCATTTCATTGATTGATGGAACAAGCCCCAAATTCCTAAGTGCCCGAGAGAACTGGCGCGTTTCCACTAGACCATCTCCTGAAACAACCTATAAAAACCCAGTCCCTTTCTTTGTTCAGTGGCTCATTTTCCACTGAGAAAGTGAGTCCATCTTTGTAGATGTAGTCTTGCTCCTGAATAAAGCCTTAAATTACTTGTAAAGTATGCTGCCGTCTGCTGCCATCATGATCTTTTGTTACTTACAAGAACTATAGAATTTTGCCTGGCATAGTGGTGCACACCTATATTCCCAGTTCTTGGGAATATAGGAGGAAGAGTGTAAGTTTGAGGCTAGCTCTCTGGAACTGAGTTAGACCCTATATTAAAAGGGAAAAAAATTGTGTGTAAGGGCAGGGACTAGGAGTGTAGCTGAGTGGTACAGGTGGTAGAATACTCCTGAGTTCAATTCCTGGTACTGCAAAAAAAATAAAATTAAAAATAAGTGAAAGAAAAACCCACAGAACTTATTGAAGCCTGCTTCTGCAATGATAACAGGAAAAACAATTGCAAAGTAGATAAAATAATGTTCTACAGATGAATGTATCTTACAAATACAAATTATCAGAGATACAGTACTTAGTAATCTATCAAAGTGCTAGAATGTTTTACATACTACAAAAACACACAAAAAGTGTAAGAAACTTGTGGATCTGGATTTATACATTATCTCATTAAATCAAGCTGCATTTTTTCCCCCCTGCAGACAGAATAGGGACACAGCAACCTAAAATCCCGCTTGAGTGTTCAAGAGTTGTTTAAGCATTTCCTTTCTTCAGTACTCTCAGCTGCTTGTTCTGTCTTTATACTGACCTTCTGGCCATCTGCGGTGTTCATTAACATTGGGGTGTAAGCCTGAGCAAGGGATGTGAGCTGAGATAAAACTCTATTCTGTATGTGACTTCTTGTTAGCAGCCACGTGAAATATTTGTGAGGAGAAAGGCTTTCCTTTTGTGTGTATCCTCTCCTTATTTAGGGAGTGAGTAAGCAAGACATAGGCTATAAATAGTTAAGTTTATGGTCTGTGCACTATGGTATCAAATGGCTTCAAAGGGATGGCTATGTCCAAATGCATTACAACTAACATTATTAATCCCTGCCACTGAGGGCTATGATTTTTGCTGTTAAATAATGTTGCATATATTTACTTCTTATACATAGGCATAAGTATATTTGTATACATTTCAGAATGATGAATATTTTATATTAATTGTACTGAGTATGTGCATTTTTCTGTGAGTGTGTTAAAAGACACACAGATACTCAGCATATACGGTTTTTTTAAAAAATAGAGATAAACATGTAGAATTTTTAAACTGACATTACCCTGATTTTCAAACCAAAATAAATAAAGGTTGAAAAATAAAAAAAGCCCATATAGGACAGGGCCTTCCAAAAAAGTTTTAAAATTCTCCATCTTTATGTGACTGAAAGAGGATTTTCAGTAAATAAGTTTTGACTCAGCCATTAATATCAAATGAAACACCTTGGGAGGCTGACATGGCTGGAGGCATTGTTCAGAGAAGGAACTTCTCCCTGTTCCCTCAGGGCACACATTGCTAGCAATCAGAGGCATTTAACAAGCTCTCTGCTGTGTTCTCCCCTGGTTGCAACTCTGGAAACTTAAGAGTGGTTCTTCAAGAAACCCTTGATTAGAAATCCTCACAGTAGCGCAGCTTGGAGGGCAAGAAGGGCAAATCCAGCTGTGACCAGTGTTAAGCATAAGAAAAAAGGTTGGCGATTAAGAAAGAAAACTCACTCCTATAGCTACTGAAGCTAATCTCACAGAAACACAATAACTTGTCATTGTACACCTAAACAACACTTTATTCTTTTTAGTTATTAAAAGAAATAATAATAAGCCTATTGAAAAACAAACTTCTGTATGAATTTATTTTTGATAGTATACAATGCATGATGATAATAAACATTTAATGTCAAATATCTCAAATTCATAACTGGTGTTTTAAAACCACTAAGTTAATTTCAGTAATTCAACAGTGAGAAAACATTCACATTTCTCAGTCATGCTGAGGGCCTCCTGGGCAATTGTAGCAGGTCAGCACTTACTTCAAGGCCATGATAACTTGAATGTAGGTGATTCTGTATCTCCAAGATCAATCAGGAGCTAAACCCATGCTCAAGATGCCCTCACCTGCCCTACTATTTTCTGAGAAATTGCCAAGATCTCTGCACTATGGAATACTCCAAGGGAGAAATCTAACCCAGCTTTTAGAGATAAAGCTAGCAATTGAATTAAAAGACACCATTAAGAAAATAAATAGACAAGTCACAAACACTGGGAAAAAAATGTCTTCACATTACATTTATCAGGCAAAAGATTTGTATCTGGTCTCTATAATGAACTCCTACAGATGAAAAATGGAAAAGCCCCATATATGACAGGGCCTTCTATAGGAAGGAAAATATAAAGAAAATATAAATATAAAGGAAAACTCTTCAATAAAAATGGGTATAAAATTTGTATAAATGTTTCCAAAAGAGATATGCAAAAAGACAATAGCACATGAAAAAAGGTGTACACCATTATCAGTTATTAGGGAAATTAAATTAAAAACTAAAATTAAAGACTGTCATAACAAATATTGACAAAAAATGTGGGATAGCTAAAACATCCATGTACTGCAAAGAATGTAAAGTGCTGCATCATTTTGGAAAACTGGTAACATTGTAAGTGAAACATGCTTTTATAATATAATTACCCTTATATATCCACCAATTGCACTTCTATGTATTTGAAAGTTTCGCTCCAAACTGGACACAACACATTCCATGTAACCAAGAGATCTTTATTCATGGGGGTCAGTGCAAGTGGATGCTGGGGGTGCGGTGCAGAGCATGGGATTTTATAGGGTCCAAGGTAAATGCATTATGGATTGGTTATTTCAGGTTGATGTGTCAGCATTGGTGATCTGGTTGTGATGCTCCTCAGGTCAATTCTAGGAGTTGAAATTTAACCTGGGCAGTTAGAGTTTATTAACTTGGGCGGGAGGCTCAGGTGGGAAACTGCCTGGGCAGGGACTGATGTAGGTTTTTGAGAAGGGAGGATTGAAATTGGGTATGGGGAGGTCTGTTTCTACCTTACATTCCCCCCTTTTTGGTTTTATAGGGATGGGAACAGGGACAACAATGGCTCTTCTGGCTACTTCTGGCAGATTTGGGGTGATGTCTGTCAAGCAAGGGGGGAGGCGAAAGAAGGTAGAGAACCCAGGTCCCAAAGGTTAGGATATCCTGAGGGGAGAAGTCTTGGAAGGTGCCTTGTTTGAATGCAGATGTGGAGGCAGAAGCCAATAATCCTTGAGTAGACTTTCAAGAAACATTTGTAGGTGAGTCATTGTCCTCCTTGAGGATCTGGAAGTCCCTGAGGAAAAGCTGATTAAATGTCTGATTAGAAACCTGCTGGAAGCCAGGCGCAGTGGCTCATGCTTGTAAGCCAGCACTTTGGCAGGCTGAGACAGGAGAATTGCAAGTTCAAAGCCAGACTCAGCAATGGTGAGGTGCTAAGCAACTCAGTGAGACCCTGTCCCTACATAAAACACAAAATAGGGCTGAGGATGTGGCTCAGTCGTTGAGTACCGCTGAGTTCAATCCCTGGTACCAAAAAAAAAAAAAAAAAGATAGCTGCTGGATTTGAGATGGGATAAATTTGAACAGACATGGCAGGAGGATGCAGATCAAGAGAAGTATATGCACAGGCCCCACTACGGGAAGAAGCATCTGTACAAGGGAATTTTGGAAAAAACCCACGAGCCCGGCTCCCTTTGGGGTCATCTGATCACTCAGATCCTGAAGGCGTTTGATGTTCTCTACCAAACCTGACTCATTTTCACTTAAACAATGAAGGGTGTTGACATTCTTTTTGACCACTCCAGTTTTGTTGATATAGTAGTGAAAGACCCCAAGCAGGAGTCCTATGAAAGACCCCAAGCAGGAGTCCTGTGAAAGACCCCAAGCAGGAGTCCTTCGTCCTGAGGGGAGGCCCCAGCACAGTGACCAGTCCAGACCACAGGATGCAAAAGCACAAGGCAGCTTTATTGTTCACACAGGCGCCTGCGGACGCTTCAGCCATTCGGTAGACTGAGCGCGCCGGGCAAGGGAGGTCACCCCCATTTATAGGACCAGGGTGGCAGAAGCAGGGTTACAGAAGCAGATGCATAGTTACAGGGATCCTATTGGTGCATTTGAATGGGGGGAAGGTGGCCGGGGCCCACCGGTGGGAAAACCTGGTGGGAAGACCTGATATGGGACTTTCCCTCCATCTGGCATCTTTTGTCCCACCCTTGGCTTCCTGGTATTGGGGGCTATCAGCACTTTTCGTCCTGCCTTCTGTTTCCCGGTATTGGTCCCTTCTTAGATTTCCTGAGCTAGGCCTGGCTATCTATTTGGGGAGGGGGAAGGGGTCTTTCTGAGGTCAGTCAGTTTCCTGAGCAAGTCCTGGCCATCTATTAGGGGAGGGGGAAGGGGTCTTTC
>PVHX01013276.1:0-55430 GCA_004024805.1 Geosciurus inauris
GTTACCATTTAGAGCTCAGATTAGTCTACCAGGTTATTTTGAACGCCAACTGCAGAATATTAGTGGTTTCATGAAACATTTGTTGGTGGTGACTACCAGCGTTGGGGCAGGGTATAATCTTCATTAGAACAGTCAGGATATCCTGTACAAAACACCGAATTTTGACTAGATTTCTCCACGCGCCCAGGCCAAGAAGGCCTGGCTCTGCTTGATGTCAGGCAAGTCAAGACCAACAGAAGCCACGCCCAACCCGTCGCCCGGCTCCGCACTTGCATCACTTCCGGTCCCAGGCCATTCTCATCCGGGTCAGACTGAGCTTCTTGCTGTCCGTGACTAGTGTAGGTGCCGTGCTGTCCGTGTTATCTCGTCCTGGTGAGACCGAGCCGCAGTGTTCACCGGCGAGGAGCTACCTCTGTTCTAAGCAAAGAAAGACGAGGAGGAGACCTGCGAGCGGGCAGCGGCTGGGCCGCGCTGGCGCAGGCTGGCAATTCAGTCCCTCTGCTTGCTGCTGTCTCTGGGAACTGGGTGCCAGCGCTGAGGGGCCTCTAGCTAACAGCGACCCCCTTCCCCGGCCCCCCAGCCCACCCTGCCGGGGAGGGCGGAAGATGCCAGTGAAGAAGAAGAGAAAATCCTCTGGGGTGGCAGCAGCAGTAGCGGAAGACGGAGGCCTCAAAAAGTGTAAAATCTCCAGGTACCACCTCCCCCCCACCTTTCAGTCTTTCCTCCTTCCTTCTTTGCAGGACAGCTGGAGGAGAAGGAGTTGGGCGCAGCCTCCCGGCCTCAAGCTGGAGAGAGGTGAGACCCCTCTAATCAAATTAGGCGGTAGGTGTACAACACCCAGTCTCCGCGCCCGACCTGACCTCGTGTTCGCTAGTGTGCTTGTGCTCTGGCGTTTAAGGAGGAACTAGAGGAGTCGCCCCACATTAGTCTTCGTGCCCTGGAGGGTGGGTGGGGACACATGCATATATAAATTGTGCTCTTTTCTTCGACTTTCTACTCCCTTAATCCCTCCCCTGGTCTTTTTCAAACCTAAAAGGTCAAACCTAGAATTTCTTTGTAGAGCCTGCAGAAAGGAAAGAGAGCAAAAGGAAACTTGAGAACTGCCTTGAAAATGGAAAAAAGGAAGAACTTATGTAATTGGCCTCCAAAGTTTTAGTATTTGGAGTGGCCTCATCCGAACCATCCCAGCTGGAGGCCTTTTTTAATTGCAGGATCCCCATTTTTTGGAAGTCTGGTATCCCCACCTGTGCCAATTCCCTGTGTGCGGAGTTGGGAAGGCCCTGCATGCTTTTTGTTTTCTAGAGCATTCAGCACGGTGTTAGTTCTCAGTATGTATATCAATAATTTGGGAGCTATTATATTCCGTATTTTCTTTGAGAAAAAGAAGACAAAGCAGAACTATAATCACAGCTCTTTGGCCTCTTTCATATAATTCAGGCATCACAGAAACCTTGTGTGCTGCAAAAGATCATTGCAATTTAGGTGTGAGAAGCGGGTTTTGCTCCCCCCACCTCCTTATGGTATCTTTGTCTCAATGATTGATGCTAAATGTGACAACTTCATATGTTACCATTATAACAAGACAGTAGCTAGGGCTTAAAGAAGAAAAAAAATAATAGAGCGCTCTTTAATGAGAGGTCTATTGCTTAAAATGTAAGGGAAGTGACTTCTATAGTCTACGTCTTCCTTTTCATAATTCACTTTATTTCCCTCATTACTGTGCTTTGACAAAGGAGCCTAAGGAATATATGTATTTTTTCTTTTGGCTGTTAATGTGATACGATCTTCTTATATCACTTGGTAGCTAACATTAGAATTTGAAATGGTTACTAGCATATTTTTATGAAACATAGGCAAATTAGTTTTTATCACTGTAACTTGTGGCCATTTAAGGGTATAATGTATCAAAATTATTTAAACATTAAAATAGCTGGGCAGGCAGAATTAGAAATCAGGTGATACTTTGTTCTGTCCATTAATATTTTTAAATATGGTATCCCTATTTTACATTACTCAATTGCAGAAATTCCAGTGTTTCCATATCATTGTGGTAGTGTAATTATTTGAATTCCTTGAGAAAAGTTTCTCTGAAGTTCTCTAAATCCTAGAGGCCATTTCTGAACTTCCCAACTTTTAATGATTTTATGGGGGAAAAAAAATCTGATTAAGTAGCTTTGGCTCAATTATTTGAACTATTTTTAATTATTAGTTCGTCGGGGTTTTGTGGTGGTTTTGTTTTTTGATCTGTGGAATTTAATATACCCTTAGGTCCTAAATCATCTTTAAAAATCTTAAGTTTGATAGGTGATATATGAAAACTCTTAATATATCATTTTATTTTGAAATAAAATATACTTTGTAAGATTTTGTTTTAAAATGTATATGTTATGTACAGTTTCAGTGGAAATCAGTAGTGGAATTACAATAAAGATTTTACTTTCTCAGTCCTACATTGACACTTAGTTTGAACTTCTGTGTAGTCTTGAAATCTGGGGAAATAATTTTAGTTGGTATTTTTGGAATTTGATAGTGACCAAAGTAGAAATTGGGTTTTGTTAAGACAGAAATCTAATGTATAGACTACTGTTTCAAATTGCAAATACTTAACTCCATTATTTTTCTATAATGCCAACTTAAAAAAACAAACAAAAAACTTTGTTTGAATTGAAGTAGTTCCTATTGAACTTAGTTTTTCATTAAGAGTTGAGACTTGATAAAAATCTTAGGCATTTGTGTGTTTTCTAAGCTATTGCAGATCCCAACCCCCTGCTAGACTAATAAGTGGAGAGGAACATTTTTCAAGCAAGAAGTGCCTGGCTTGGTTTTATGAGTATGCAGGTAATGAAATTAATGTAAGAAGATAACAGTCATGTGCTTTAAAAAGTTTTATATCCTTTTGGTTTATTCATTTAACAAATTATTTTTTCAGGCCTGCCATGTTTTAGTGCTGTGTGTTAGAATCAGGGTTAAGACCAAGGATTGTGGATTAGTTAAGAATTTGTTGCCACTTTAGGCTGGTATTTCTTTATGTATTCAGTATACATCAGGAGAGGAGAAACTTATTTACTGTTAATGTGTAAACAGACAGATTCACTTATTTACATCCATTGGCTACAGTAGTAGTATGGAAAACAAAAAATACATAATAAAATTTTTCTTTATTATATTTTTGGAAATCTTTGTGAGTTGGTAACGTTTTCTAAGACTTCAGGGGAGACAGGAAAAGAACTGAACCATTGTTGCACAAAACATTTACTCTTTACCCTTTAATGATTGTTATGTGGCCATTTACTTCTATTAGAGATAGAATAATAAGAAAGCAAATAAATTGATATTATTACATGATGATAAGTATTATATTAGGAAGACACACTGCAAATTCATAAGAGTGATGTATAACCTAGCCTTGTAAGTGTTGGGGTAGCTTTCTTGGAAGATCTGACTAACCTCAGCTAAATCCTATTAGCAGTAGCTGAAAAGCTTTAGGCCTAGGATACAGGTAAAAATCAAAGCCAGCCATAGATGAGGCTGAAGAGTTAAGCAAATAAATGGAAAAGAGTTATTGTTTCCCATTTGTTACTTTTTTGTAAGTATATATGACAGTTTTTCCCCTTAAAATAGTTGTGCTCTTTTGGAGTTACTAACTCTAAAAACTCTTACCTGCTTTCCTATTTTTGTTTTCCTCTTTTTGTCAAAGATGTCCTCAAAATCTTTGTTTAAAAGTGTGTATGTAGTTTATTTAATGCTAATCCACATTAAGTTCTAAAATGTGCTTTGAACTTGAAGTAAAGTCTAGGCTAACTGTATGAAAAGCGAGACTATTTTAAAAAGGGGCAGCAACATAACTGTTGGGATCAGTGAAGTGATCCCAAAAGTATGATTTAAAATTGTTTAGTAGCAGAACAGAATCATTCTAGACCAGAAAAAAAAGCTATTACTGGCATCCCAAGACAACCACTAACCTAATTTAAATGAAGGGAATTCATTTTCTCACTGACCTCTATTTAAGATGTTGACCTATTATTCAAAATGCCAGTTTTATTGGTATGCAGGATATAGAATGAAAAGGTCATTCTTCTTATTATAAAAATAATTAGCACATTTTTTCTTCTTTTTAGGACTTTCCTGGGTTTCATAAAGTTCTAATTAAACATGTATTTCTTGTATTAGCATTTTTTAATTGCCAACAAAATAATTGCTGTCATTATTCCAGAATTGTTCTAAATATATAATTTTCCATATGACTATCCTTTTAACTAGATGGTGTAATATTTTATGATTGAGAAAATAGGCTTAGATTAAGTAATTTGCTCAAGATAATATAGTAACAAGAGCAAGGATTCAAACCTCAGTTGTTTTGACACTAGAGATGATGGTTTTAACTACTGTTTCTATAATTTTTTTGGGAAGGGGGATTCCAGGGATTGAACCCCGGGGCCGCTTAACCACTGAGGGACATCTCTAGCCCTTTTTGTATTTTATTTAGAGACAGGTCTCACTGAGTTGCTTAGGGCCTGGCTAAATTGCTGAGGCTTGTTTTGAACTTGGAATCCTCCTGTCTCAGCCTCCCGAGCCACTGAGATTACAGGCGTGCATCACTGCACCTGGCTAATGTTTTTATTTAAATATGTATATGACTGTGTACACGGCAATTTTCACTTTTATAAAAAATATTATTTATTTATTATTTGTTAATTTATTTTCTGTCATTCATTCGGTGATTCAGTCAATAAATATTTGTCAAGCACTTGTTGGTGAGTCAAGCATTGTGCTTAGTTCTAGGGATGTAAGAAAGAAGTCAGACATGATCCCTGCCCTCAGGGGACTTGGCTTCTAGTGAGGACAGTAAGTAAACAAGTATGTAGGCAAGATAATTACAGATTTTGGAATAGTATACAGATAATAAATATAGGGAGTTTCATAAAGAGTGAGGAAGGGTTAGATGGACTTTCAGAGATTAGGGAAGGGCTCTCTGTGGAGACTTTGGGCAGAAAACTGCTTGATAGGGAAGAACCAGTTGCCAAATAAACAGTCATTGTTCTGTGTTTAAATGGGGCTGTCCCTCATTAAAATGGAGACAATGGTTGTGCTTAGTTAGTATATCTTATAAAGCCCTTAGCATAATACCTGGTATATGATCAGAACTCAATATTATTTTTGCTATGTAGCTTTTTAATAATGTTCAAAAATTAATGTATGTAGCTCATGATGAAAGTGTTGTGTCACTGAGCACATTATTTTGTCCCAAGAGTCTGTTATGGGTATGGTATTAAGCACTGCACATACACCTGGAAACATTTCTTTATTATTGAAAAAAAAATCAGAGAGTTAATGATGTTTTTCTTCTAGTTTTAAAAATACCCCAAAATGTGTTACTATGGTATTATAGGTCACATGTGATAAATTTGATGGTTTTTCCCTTAAGCAAAACCTGCTACTCTTGAGTGATATTTATTTATTTATTGCAGTGTTGGGGATTTATCCCAGGGGTACTTTGCCACTGAGCTGCATCCCCAGCCTTTTTGTATTGAAACAGGATCTCCCTAAGTTGCCAAGGCCAGTCTTGAACTTAGAATCCTTCTGCTTCAGCCTCCCAAGTCCACTGGCATTGTAGGTCTGTACCACTGTGCCTGGCTTCAGTAATACTTAACAAGAATTGAGTAATACATTTGTTTCTGTTTATCCATGGGGGATTGGTTCTAGGACAACCTCATCTTCCCCATAGATAACAAAATCCAAAGATGCTCAAGTTCCTTATAAAATGAAGTAGCATTTGCATCTAACCAATCCACACATCTTCCAGTAGACTTCAAACTATCTCTAGATTAGTTATAATATTTAATAAATGTAAATGGTTGAAAAGTGATGATAAAAAAGTGCGTAAATTCAGTACAGATGGAGTTTTTTCACTATTTTTGATCAGCATTTTGTTGAAATTAATGAGTGCAGAACCCAAGATATGGAAGGCTAGTTGTATCCTGGGCCTGTGGCAAACAAAAACATACAAAGTGAAATACTGTTTAAAGATACTTTTTAAAGTCTACCAAAAATTTTAAAATGTTAGAAGTGTATAGTCCTAATAAATTAGTCAGCTGATGGAGTGCACTAGTACAGTGAACTAATTATTTCCTAGGCTTTTTAAATTGAGCGCAAACCAAGTTGCACAAAAGCGTAAATTAAATTCAGATTTAGAAATTTACCCAGAAAGTAGTATCATTGGAAGGATGTAGTTCAAAAAGTATAATTAAAATTACACACTCAAGGAAAGAACATTAGTACAGACCTTGCTTTAAACTTAAATCTATTACCATTTGCATTTCTTTGGGAAAGTCATTTATTTTTATAGATCTTAGGTCTATAAGATGAGATATGTGTGTATGTATGTATGTGTGTGTGTGTATATATGGTGTATATATACGTATTGTATATACATATGAAACAAATTTTAACTTGATTCTAATCAGTTTTAATCACTAATCCCCCTGTTTCTGGAGGCCTGTATTTTATGACAGTAACTGATATTTCTTCAGCTTTTTCTTCTAAGCATTGAGAGCAAGTGTACTTGTTGCATCAGAAAATAATTAGAATATATTCCTATATATTCCTGTCATGGCTTTAGAAAGCACTTTGTTTTCTTCTATTAAGTTTTTAATGTATTTTTTTTTCTTACAGCCATGTGTAAGGATGCATACTCAGTTATGGTTTGGGTTTGGAATAATAATAATTATTATTATTGTTATTATTCTAACTGGGAATTGAACCCAGGGTCTTGCATATGCTAGGCAAGTACTCTACTCCTGAGCTATAGCCTCAGTTCTTTTATTTTATTTTGAGACAAGTTCTCACTAATTTGCCTATGCTAATTCAAACTTATGATCTTCCCGCCTTAGCCTCTCTGGTGGCTGGGAGTACAGGCATGTGCTGCCAAACCTCGCCTCAGTTATATGTTTTTAACAGGTTTGTTGTATATGTATGCTTTTGTTGTTGTTGTTGTTTATTTTGGTGCTGGAGATTAAACCTAGGGCTTTGCACCTACTAAGCATACTCTACCACTGAACTGCACCCCAGCTCCTATGTACGTTCTTTCCTATGTTTGATTATGAATTTAGTACATTTAATTAAAATAATTCTCTAAATATTAACGTTAATTAATATTAGGAAGTAAAGGTCTCTGATTACCACCCTCTTTACCTTTCAGCACTTCAGTGTACTTTTACTACTTATTTAAACTTAATGACATTGATCATTTTACATAATATTTAAAATGAGTTTTGGTTTCTGATCATATATTAAAGTCATCTTGACATCCTGGATCTCATCTCAAGCAGTAAGAATGTATTGGCTGCATACTGGATGGCTACATTCTTTTATTAAGAAAAGCCGTAGGATGTTGGCTTTGTATTGTACCTGTAATCTAACAGTGATGCCAAAAAATCTACCTGAGCAGCTTTGGTCTAGTCTATGACTTATAAAGCTGGAGAATTTTTAGTTCTTAAAAAAGGAAAATGGAGGCTTCTCTTGACTAATTTAACATTATATCAAGATTTAATTTAGTTATCCAGTCACAAAAGAAACCTAGCTGATGCAATTGCTATATGTTGGGAGTCTGATTAAAAAAACAACAACAAAAAACATGAGAATTGATGTATTAACTTAAATTTAGCGATAGAGAATAAAATAAGGAGTAAGCGCACTAATATTAATTTTGGTTACATGATAGACACAAGCTAATGTAGAGTTTGAACTTTTGTTTCTACATTAAGGTGACATAACTGATGCCTTTTTACTTAGAACCAATAAGATAAGGAAAATATTTCTTCAAGTGTAATATAGTTGTTTACGTCAGTCATTATTTTTATAATTTTTCAAGAATTAAATTACATTTGTTTATTTCAAAGAGGTAATGATCTATTTGTAGTAAGTAAATGAATATTCTTCTGATTACTGTATTAAACTATGCATTGAGCTAGGCACAGTGGTGCATGCCTGTAATCCCAGCAACTCAGGAGGCCAAGGCAGGATTACAAGTTCAAGGTTAGCCTCAGCAACTTTGTGAGGCCCTAAGCAACTTGGCAAGATGCAGCCTCAAAGTAAAAAATTTGAAGAAGCTGGGAATAGTAACTTGGTCACACTGGGGTTCAACCTTCGTAGGAAAAAATCAAACTGGGCCTTGTTTCTGACACATTCTAGCCCCACCCTTCTTAGGCTTTTTAAAATTCCTGCTTTGTGGGCTGGGGATGTAGCTCAGTGATACAGCACTTGCCTAGCATGTGCAGTATCCTGGGTTCAATCCCCAGAACCACAGAAAAAAGAAAGAAATTGATTCCTGCATTGCCAAAAATTTTATTAGGAGTAGGCTTAGTAAATTTTTTAAATAAACTAATGATTGATACTAATGAAGTAATTCTTCATTGATTCTTTTTTAAATTTCCTTAATTTCATACTGAAATGTTATTCAAAGACTACTTTTAAAAGTTTTAAATTCTAAATCTTCTAGCAAATATTTATACTTTATTGAAGCTATGCCAGTTATTTGTCAAATGTGATGTTGTATTCATGGATGCCTTGAGCAAAATGACTTGTTTTATGTTGATATTGAATCATAATCAAATATATAAATTATTTTTGTCTTTGAAGGTCCAGATGAAGTTGTAGGGCCAGAAGGAATGGAAAAATTTTGTGAAGACATTGGTGTTGAACCTGAAAATGTATGTTTTATTTCTAAGTAGAATGTAATATAAGTTGGGTATAACATTCATAAATTTCTAAAAATTGAGACTTTATACTTGTATGAAGATTTTGTTTTTTTCCATTTAACATTATAAATTTGCATTTAGAATGTTATTAATCAGTTTAAGTTGGGCATGTATTCTCTTGTTATAAATGTTATTTGTGATAAAGTGAGATTCTACCTTCATAAATTCATTGGAACTTTTTACTTTTAAAAAATTGGCCCATCTCAATTTCTTTATAGTTAATAATTCCAGAGGTTGTACTCTTTAATAATTGAAGGATGGAAATAGTTTTTATAAAAATGCTCTCCATGATAAATATAGACATGATTATCTCTATGCTGACTTTTCCCATATCCTTTATGTTCTGTTCTTTCCAGATTATTATGTTAGTTTTAGCGTGGAAATTGGAGGCTGAAAGCATGGGATTTTTTACCAAGGAAGAATGGTTAAAGGGAATGACTTCATTACAGTAAGAAATTTTTTTTAAAAAACAAATTTGATGGCCTATTTGAAGATCTTAATTGATACTTTGTGCTTCGTAATTTTTAGGAGTAAGATTTTACCTTTAAAAAATCAAATTGGTTTGATCTATCACAATCAGTTTGGGAATTGACAAAATTATAGTGTGATCTTGGTGAATACCCCATTTTTCATATTGTTTTAATAACTTCAGTGTAATTGTATTAAAACTGTTGATTCTCTTGTTAAGTCAATTAGAAGTCTGTGATGAAAGAATTATGTATTCACAGGTTGCTTGAGTATTAGTCTTTACCATTCTGAATAGAGAACTCCTTATGTTGTTTACGAGCAGTCCTAAGTTCTAGGGCCTCCTCACTCCCTTCTTAAATAAGTTTGAAGATACAGTTAAATGATACTTTTATGATTGTTTTTCTTTTTTACTAAATGACCTCAAACAGAACAAAAGAAAATGTAAGTTCCCATGCAGTCTTCAGCCATTTTATAGTTGTATACGTTCACTTTAAGATGCTGTCTTTGAATATCTAAACAAGTCATAGAATTCTTCATAAAAATAATTTGATTTTGGCTTTCTAGAGTGAAAGGTATTTAATTTCAGAATAAATAAGAAATTATGTGTTAATTTCATTTTATATCATGTTCCTAATATTCCTTTAGGATATTACTAGTTAAAAAATTTTCAAGTGAGGAAGCATTAATTTATATTTTAAAGTCAGAAACTAAAGTTTTATTAGCCAGGTGGTTTCCTGTTGTGATATGCTTTTATTAACACGCTTAACTATTTTTAGTCCGTCTTTGCCTGTTGTTCAGGTTTGTTTTTTTTTTTAAAGAAGTATATTTGTTTATATGGCACCTACTTTTTTATGTTTGAATTTTCAGTGTCTAATTTAAACCAGCATTAACATATAGATAGTTTATATTTGGAGGGGTAAAGACCTTTTCTCATGAACCACATCATAATTTCTAGAATAGAACATAAAACCAGTTCTCCTACTTCCATTATTTATAAATGAGGAATCTAAGATTAAAAGAAGTTAAGAAAATATTTGGCAGTGTTTACACAATTCCTTAGTGGCAGATTTAGGATCTAGAGTTTAAACTTACTGCTTACCAGTCTATCAATCATATCATACTTACTAGCAGTAATGTTCTTTCATATGTAAATTATTAGATTCCTTAACAAAATAGAAGGCCATTAACTTGTTAAAATCATAGTGTTTGCAACCAAGACCCTTCTGTCTTACATTTAGATGTAATATGCCCTAGTAAATACATTGATTCTGAAATTTTGGGGGCTGTATCCTGCCATTTAATTAACTTTTTAAAGAAAGATTAAATAAAATATACAAAGGGATACACAAAGAACATACACTAGTTTTTGTGCAACTTTGCCTGCTCTATTGAAATTGTTAGTCAGTCACTTGTTTAACTTTGCAAGGGTTTTTTTTTTATGTTACTGCATTTCGTGAGCTGCTTTTTGGAATATTCCAGCTAACAAGTAGTTTTGTATTTATAAACCAAAAATATGCAGATTGATTGTTTTTTCATAAGTTGATATAAAGAGCCTTTTATAATAAAAATGGATAAACAAAACATTTGTAATACTCCGGAATCATTAGACTTTAGTACAAAAAAACAGAAATTAAGTAGCCCATGAGCATGGTTTTTATTAGCATTCTTTTTTGGTGGGGAGAAGGGGGCTGTTGTTACTGGTGATTGATCCCAGGGGCACTCTACCACTGAGATACATTGCTAGCCCTTTTTATTTTATTTTGAGATAAGATGTCACTAAGTTGCCCAGACTAGCCTTGAACTTGTAATCCTACCTCAGCCCCTTCCTTGAGTTGCTAGGATTACAGGCACAGGCATGTGCCGGTGCACCTGGTTTAGCATGTTTTCTGTAGGAAGTTCAAAAGCTATACAAAATAAAAGCAAGTAATTATTTTAAATTGTCCCAGAAGTTTATCATTCCCATGTGCCTAGAACAATATTCTGTACAACAATTGTACAGCCTAGACCTTTAAAGCTGTACAAATAAACAAATATTCTTGGCTAGGAAAATGATTGCCTTTTTCCCCATGATCTAAATTATTATGTGAGGTATAAAGTTTCTTTCTTCCCTCAGTTGACCAATTCTTATTATTCCCCAAATCTTTGAAAAACTTGCTAGGAATAAAAGTGTTTGAAATTTTAAGTAACACAGGCTAAATAACCTACATATCTTTTTTTGGTACCAGAGATTGAACTCAGGGGTACCACTGAGCCACATCCCCAGCCCTGTTTTGTGTTTTATTTAGAGACAAGGTCTCACTGAGTTGCTTAGCATCTTGCTGTTGCTGAGGCTGGCTTTGAATTCACAATTCTCCTGTCTTGGCCTCCCAAAGTGCTGGGATTACAGGTGTGCGCCGCTGTGCCCAGCTAACCTACATATCTTAATTTTAAAATTTATAGTAGTTTAATATACTTGACTTTCTGTAATAAAATCTTAAAATATAAAACTTTATAGGCTCAATTCTCTAATGTATATTTTTCATTCATACTTTGAGAATTTTATTTAACCTAGGCAGTTGTCAGTTGTTTCGGTTAATTTTAATGTGTAGAAGCTTTAGTTGAACTGTGCTAAAGAATAGAAATAGTGAGTTAAAATATATACTGTAGTCAAATATGGTGAACTATAATAGTCATGATTAATTTTAATCTGTATTGTGTAATTTACAGTTTTCAGAAGACTTTATACCCATTGCTTTAAGACTGTCATACAGGCTTTCTATAAATGAATTGGCTTTCTATTTTGTGTGAAGGAATTTGTTCATTTGAATTTATGTATAATTGGGACTAAACTTGATATTTTGTAAGTTTCAGGGGATGAAATTGCCATATTTTTTCAAGATACTTTGCTTCATAAACTTTTCATCTTTAATAATAATCAAGATTCCTCACACTGTATTTAATTTTATAGATACTTATATTAAAAACCTATCTTTCGTGAAGTACTGTGCCGCTTGCTGGTGATCACTGTGAGACATCAGACACAGCTCTTGCCCTTTAGTTATATTATCATAGTTCAAGGAAGACATTACAATACCATAACCGTAAACCCAGGCAGAACCTGATATGTGATAGAGTAAAAGTACAAAATACTAGAAAGGGAAAGATACTGATAAGGTTAATTTCAGCTGAGTTGATTGGGAAATCTTTATAGCTGTGGCATTTGAACTGGAACTTGAAGAACAATCAGGATTTTTTGGTTGAGGACATGGGAAAATGTTTCAGAAGAGGGAAATTGGGAGCAGAGGAAGGAAAGTATATGTTTAAAGGAAGTAATCTGGTTGTTAGAATCATAAGGTAAAGTTGCCAGAATGTGTTTAAAATTCTAGGTATTTGGGATAATGACTCCATGTGAAGAGCTTAGGTAACATGTTGAGGAAGTTTAAACCATGTTTTGGACACTGGGAAACAACCAGATTTTTGAGCACAGGAATCATCAAAGATTTTCGGCACAGTTTTTAATGAACAGTTGTTTTGGTTTTGTTTGTTTTTGTGTTTTTCTGTTCTTTGGACTGAACCAAGGCCTTGCATGTGCTAAGCAAGCAATCTACCATTGACTAATATCTCCATCCCTTATTTTGAGACTGGTTCTCACTAAGTTGCCCAGGCTGGTTTTAAACTTGTCATCTTTCTGCCTCAGCTTACCAGGTAGCTGATATCACAAGTATGTACCACCAGTCCAGCTGCCAGTTATTCTTGATATTTTAAGGTCAGAGACTTCTGAGAATTTTAGCAAAACTATGGGTCTTGTCCCTGTTAAGATTCGCATGTACTGCTACACACAAAATTATGCTTGTGTTCTTAGGTTATGGATCTTTCTCATCCTCCATCTATAGATACAAAGTTCTAGGGATGGTTTGGTTCTCAGATACTCTACTGGAATGGGGAATTTTTCACACATCTGCTAGCTGAAAGTTTGGTATTGGAACAAGGGTAAATTATGTTGGCAGAGAAAACAACATAGACCTATGAAGAGAGTTCTACTTGATTATGATAATGAAATGAAGTGGTAAGAGGACAACATCTGATAACAGTGGTAGTAACCGAGTCACGTGCCAGTAGGGTATAGATTGTACGTTCTAGTCTTTTTGAGCCCTTGATTTGAAAATTAAAGGGAATGTTCTGGCTTAACTTTCTTTAAAACAAAAAGGAATGGGGAATATTTACTTCATGGTGGAGGCAGAGGAAAGGGGGGTAGATGGTATGCTATGGTGAGTGTGGATTGTGACTATGACTCATTTGGTACTTTGGTTCCAACTACTAATTGCCATTAACATGTTTCGTCTTCACTCTGTCATGAGTTTCAAAATGCCCTCCTCCACATTTCCATATACCCCTAGAGGTACAATTATTGAAGGTGATAAACCTGATTTAGAGAAGGTTCTTAATCTAAAATTTTGTGTAAAAATTCTTTTACTGGAATTTACCCTTCAGGAAGAGAACCTCATTTAGTGTGATACATAGATGAGAATTCTCATTTTAAAGGTTAAGCAGAATTTTGAAGGCCTCCCTTGACAACCAGATGTTTAGCAATACCCAGGAAATTAATTTCCAAGTCTCAATGTTGAAATTTAAGCCCATTTTGTTTTGCTTTAATTAGCCATAATGGCCTTGGAGAGTGGTATTATAATATGCCAATATTCCCAAAAATCTGTGTGGTGTTTTTTGTTGTTGTTGTTTTGTTGTTATTGTTCTGTTCATAAACTACTTGCTTTCCATGACATTACTAGTTAAGAATGTATTCTTTTTGTTTAGAGGACCTAGTCTTCTTAAATTCCCAAATTCTGTGGTGTTGACATTCTTTACTATTTGGAGTTTATCTGGGGACTTGGTTAAGAATTGAGTTGGTGTTAGTCAATGAGTATGTTTGCTTGGTTCATTGACAGTCTTTATGATGCTGGAAATGTGGAGATTTGGGCTTTTCTTTTTTATCACTCTTCTCCAAAAAGGCATCAGTTTTCGGTTCCATTGGATTCCTTCTCTGCTCAAGATTTATGATAGACCATTAGGAGTGGTAGGACATAGTTTGAATAGCAGAATGTAGTATAGGTGATTTTTAATCCATTTGTCTCAAAAGAAGCACATTAAGCTAAGAGCTGTGTTAAGCATTTAACACATGTATTTCCATTTCATCTTTGTGGTTGTCCTGTGAAATTATTATTTTAGAAATGAGGAAACAGGATGGAAAAGGTTGAATTAGTAACTTTCCCAAAAGCCCCATGGCTGAAAATAGAAAAAGTTAGAATTTTAACCTAAATTCCTTGACTTGAATCTTTGTTCTTTGCTTCACTATATCTCTATCTTAAAGCTTATTGAGATCACATAAGTAATGTTGTTGTGTACCCATGGAGTGGAAAATATTTGGAAAATATCATATATAATTTGAGTTCTTATCTCTTTAGTGACTTAGTCACTGTGTGCTTTATAATTTTTTATTAAACATTTTTTTTAGTTGTAGATAGGCAAAATATTTTATTTGTGTATTTTTATGTGGTGCTGAGGATCGAACCCAGTGCTTCTCACATTGCTAGACAAGCTCTGTACCACTGAGCCACAACTCCAGTCCCTATGATTTGTTTTGATCTATACTTTCCCACTGATTTTCTCCCAGATAGGAATTGTGAAACTTTATAATTAAAAATGTCATCCATCAACCTTGTGGCTTATTTTTGGTGTTCATATTTTTATTTAACAAATATTTTTGGAGTACTTCTGTATGCCAGACCCTGTGTGTTATGCTTTTATGATAATATTCAAACTCTGGAGGTAGAGAAAGGAATAACTGTATGTTAGGAGTATGTCAGGAGACATACTTTGTCTTTTTTGCCCTTTTGTATTTCAATGTTAAGATTTTGCATTATATTTTGTGCAAGAATATTTCTATTTTAGTCAGCTTTTCGCTGCTATGACTAAAAGACCCAACCAGAACAACTGTAGAGGAGGAAAAGTTTATTTGGGGGCTCACAGTTTCAGAGGTCTTGGTCCATAGACAGCCAACTCCATTCCTTAGGGTTTGAGGTGAAGCTGAATATCATGGCAGAAGAGTGTGGCAGAGGGAAGTGGACGTGGTTCACGTAATGATCAGAAGGCAGGTAGAAAGTGTATACCCCAAAGGTATGCCCCCAATGACCCACTTCCTCCAGCCACACCCTACCTGCCTTCAGTTACCACTCAGTTAATCCTGATGGGATTAATTCACTGGTTGGGTTAACCCTCTCATCACCCAATTATTTCACCTCTGAATGTTCTTGCATTGTCTCACATGAGCTTCTGGGGGACACCTCACATCCAAACTATAACAATGACTTACATTACTGAAACAAAATGTGAAAACATTGCTTTAAGTCACAAAGATAAAGAAGATAGGCCTCTACCTAAAATAATCCATGAAGGGGAAGGAATGAATACATGTAACTTTTTTCTTTTCCTGGAAGTGCTGGGGATTGAACCCAAGGCCTCACACTTGTTAGGGAAGCACTCTACCACTGAGTTACATATAAATGTAACTTGATACTTAAAATGTAGTGGCACTCTCAGAACATTTTTTGGGGTGGGGGTGGGGCAGCTACCAGGGATTGAACTCAGGGGCACTCAATCAGTGAGCCACATCCCCAGCCCTATTTTGTGTTTTACTTAGAGACAAAGTCTCACTGAGTTGCTTAGCACGTCACTTTTGCTGAGGTTGGCTTTGAACTCGTGATCTTCATGTCTCAGCCTTTAGAGCTGCTGGGATTACAGGCATGTGCCACCGTGCCCGGCTTAGAACATTTTTAAGTGGTAAGTTAAGTCTGGAGATCTTGAAGACTTAATTTCCAAATTTTCAGACAGCATTATACTAACATGTAATCTGAGAATTTGTTTCTTTTGCATATCCCCATGGTAGAAGTTAACGCATTTTCAACTTTGATTAAAGGTTCATTTTTCATATAACGAATCAATTTCACATTAATTGAAACCACTTACCAAGAGTGTAAGTAATGACTTTCTGATTATTAAGAATAAATTTTTCTTGTTTCTGCATAATACCGTATGCTCATCGATCTATAAAGAATTTAGGCCCCTGCCAAATTAGTCTTAACAATTTAGAATTATATTTCTAGCAACATGGCAGACAATGTGCTGAGAAAGTACTCTCCTGTAAAACACTTAAGTGCTGGATAAAATATAAAACATATTTCAGAAGCATACCTTTAGAATTGTTTTAGGTAAATAGGACACCTCCTCTGTCATGGAAGCAGTTCTGCAGTATAAAAATGCACTTCAGTTTTTGTAGAAAAAAGGTTCCATGATCATTTTTGGTGGTACTGGGTTTGAATCTTTGGTTGTCTACAAACAGCTGCATCCCCAATCCTTTTTATTTTTTAATTTGAGACAGGGTCTCACTAAGTTGCCATGGCTGGGTTTGAACTTAGAATCCTCCTGCCTTAGCCTCCTGAATTGATAGGATTGCAGGTGTACATTACTGTACCCAGCTTCAGTTTATGAATTATCATGCTTTCAATATAAAATTTCTTTGTATTTAAAGAAAAAAGGAATTGTCCTAGGTTGGTCAGATTTTAAATAAATTTCTAAATATGAAAAATATAGCACATTAAAAACTTAGTGGGTGACACATAAAGTGAATTCATGTAGTTGAAATAGGAATCAGTGAACTACAATACCTGAGGAAATTAGTGCAAAAAGGAAATGATAAAGAGCCTAAAAGACATAAGGATAATTTTTTTACTATTGAGATTTGAGAGTTTTCTCATTCTACATAGGAATATATGGAATATAGAATATGTGTATATTCCAGACAGGAGTCCTTCATTGGATATGTGGTTTGTAATATTTTTTCCCATTTCTTTTCATCCTCTTAATAAGAATTTTTGCAAAACAAAAGTTTTTAATTTTTATTAGTATACTGTGGTTATAAATAATAGTGGGGTTCATTTTAATATTCATAAATGAATATATATTCCATTTCAATCCGTAGTACTTCCATTCCCTAGGCTTCTTTTTTTTTGGTATGGGGGATTGAACTCAGTGGTACTCGACCACTGAGCCACATCCCCAGCCCTTGTGTTTTATGTAGAGACAGGGTCTCTGAGTTGCTTAGTGCCTCGCTGTTGCTGAGGCTGGCTTTGAACTAGCAATTCTCCTGTCTCGGCCTCCCAAAGTGCTGGGGTTATAGGCATGTACCACAGCTCCCGGCTTCCCCTAGGCTTCTTTTCCCTCATCCGCTTCCTCTATTCTACTGGTCTTTCTTCTGTTTACTTATTATTTTAATTTTAATGTATTATAATTATACATAAGTGGAATTCATTGTGGTGTCTTCATACATGCACTTAGCATAATTTGGTCGATTTCACTCCACCAATTCTTCCCTTTCCAGCCCTTCTTTTCTCCCCTCAATCCCTTTCCTCTACTATTTTCATAACATCTCCCCTTTCTTTTTATTCCTTATTTCTCCCTAGTTTTTACATTTGAGGGAAAACAGTTGACCCTTGACTTTGAGTTTGGCTTATTTCACCTAGCATCTTGTTTTCCAGTTTGTCCATTTGTCAGCAAATGCTTCATTTTATTCTTTATGGCAGAGTAGAACTCCTTTGTGTATATATACTACATTTTCTTCATCCATCCATTTGTTGACAGACACCTATGTTGGCTCCATAATTTGATAATTGTGAACTGTGCTACCATAAACATTGAAATGCAGGTATCACTATAGTATGCTGATTTCAGCTCCTCACAAGAAGTGGAATAGCAGGATCATATGGTGTTTCCATTCCTAATCTTTTAAGGACTCCATATTGCTTTCCAAAGTGGTCATACTAATTTGCAGTCTACTAACACTGTATAATTTTTTCTTCCCACATCATCTCCAGCATTTATTATTATTTATAGTCTGTTTTTGTTTTGTTTTATTTGTACTGGGTATTGGACTCGGGGGTACATCCCCAGCCCTTTTTGTTTTTAATTTTGAGACAGTCTCACTAACTTGCTGAGGGTCTCACCGAATTGCTAAGCCTGGCCTCAAACTTGCGATCCTCCTGCCTCAGCCTCCTGAGTTGTTGATATTATGGACATGTGCCATTGCCTGACTGTGTTCTTGATGTTTGTCACTCTAAATGAAATGAGATAAAACCTCAGTGTAGTTTTGATTTGTATTTCCCTTATTGCTATGAAGTTGAGTATTTTTTCATTTATTTTTGGCCATTTACCCTTTTTTTGGATAAATGACTGTTTAGTTCATTTACCTGTTTATTGATTGGGGTATTTGATTTTTCTGATAAGTTTTCTTGAATTCTTTGTGTTTTATGAATATTAGCCCTCCATGAGAGGAGTAGCTAGCAAAGATTTTTCTCCCATTTTGTAGTCTTTTTGAGCTCTTGTTACCTATGTTGTGCAGAACTTTTTTAATTTGATGTCATCCTTCTAATTGATTCTCGGTTTTATTTCTTGAGCTTTAGGGATCTTAACTAAGGAAGTTAATGCCTGCTCCCAAATGATGGGAATGTTGACCCTATGTTTTCTAGCATTTGCAGAGTTTCTGGTCTGGTTTCTTAGGCCTTTGATCCACTTTGAGTTGACTTTTTCCAGGGAGATAGATAGGGGTCCAGTTTGATTCTCTACATATGGATATCCAGTTTTCCCAGTACCTAAAATACTGCCTTTTGTCTAACTTATGTTTTAGCACTTTTGTCAAGGATTAGATAACTATATGTGAGTTTGTCTCTGTGTCTTCTATTCCATTGGTTTTCAGTGTGTTTTGATGCCAGCATCATGCTGTTTTTATTACCTATAGTTCTGTAGTATAGTTTGAGGTTGGGTAATGCCTCTAGCCTTGTTATTGCTCAGAATTGCTTTGACTTTTCTCAGTCTTCTATTCTTCCATATGAATTTCAGCACTCTTTTTTGTTCCAGTTCTATGCAAAATTTAATTGGAATTTTAATAAAGATTTTATTGAATTTATAGATCATTTTTGGTAGTATGGTCATTTTGACAATATTATTTCTGCCTATCCAAGAAAAAGGGAGGTCATCTTTCCATCTTCTAATGTCCTCTTCAGTTTCTTTCTTCAGTGATTTCTATAGTTTTCATTGTAAAGGTCTTTCACCTCCTTGGTTAGATTTATTCCTAATTTGGTTTGTTTGTTTGAGGCTTTTGTGAATGGAATTGTTTACCTGATTTATTTTTCTACTGGGTTCATTATTGGTATATAGAAAAATGTTGGTTTTTCTGTGTTGTGTCCTGCTACTTTGCTTTGTTGAAGTCTAGTTTATTAGTTTTTCCTTTCATGGATTATTCTTTTGATGTCAGGTCCAAAAATTCTTTGCCTAGCTCTATTCTGAGAAATTTCTCTTATATTTTTTCTAGAATATTTTTAAAGTTTTACATTTAAGTCATTGGTGTATTTTAAATTAATTTCTATAAAAGATGTGAGACTTAGGGGTCTTGGTTCAATTCTTTGCCTGTGGTTGTCCATGTGTTCCAGTACCATTGATTAAAAAGCTGTCGTTCATCCATTAAATTGCTTTTGCACTTTTGTCAAAAATCAATTGGACATATTTTGTGGGTCTATTTCTGGATTCTCCATTCTGTTCCATTGATGTGTCTTAATCTTCTGCCACTGCCACAGTCTAAATAACCATGGCTATATAATGTCTTGAAATTAGATGGACTGAGTCATCTTTTTTACAAAATTGCTTTAGCCAATCTAGTTCCTTTGCTTTTTCATATGAAGTTTAGACTATTTTCTGTGTCTACAAAAAACATTTTGCAGAGATTTTGGTTAAACTATGAATTGACATCTCTTCTATTTTCACTGTTTCAATATGTATCTGTCCATTTTTAAGTTTTTTTATTTTTTTGCAGTGCTGGAGATTGAAACCAGGGCCTTGCACATACTACACAAGCATTCAACACCAAGCCCCACTGCCAGCTTGCCATTTCTTAGATATTTGATTTTTTTCCATCAGTCTTGTATAGTTTTTCAGTGTACAAGCCATGTACATTCTATGTTAGAATTACATGTCTTTCATTTTTATTTTGACCTATTTGAATGGTATTATATTTTTTTTATTTGAGTCTACATGCTCATTACCTTTATAGAAATACAATTAATTTTTATAAGTTTATCTTGTCTTCTGTGGCCTATTTCTATTACAAACAGATGTTAATTTGTTTATAGTTCCTTCCACTAAATGTTTATGTGGTTTTTTCCTTTTTTGTATTTTTGTCTGCTTTTGGTAGTAAGGCAATTCTGGCTTTTTAAAGTAATTGGGAAGTTTTTCCTTTTATTATTTGAAATGGATTATGTAGAATAGTTAGTTCTTTAAAGGTTTGGTAGAATTCTCTAGTGAAACCATCTAAGCCTGGAGATTTCTTTTTTGAGAACTTTTAAATTTGACTTTAATTTATTTAATAATTTTAGGACTACTCATATTACTGCATATTGTGTTATGGTATTTATTTTAAAAAATTCCACATAATAGTGGAATTCATTGTGGCACATTTTTATATACTCATAACATAATTTGATCAGTTTTTATTCCCAATTGCCTCCCCTTTCTCCTATCTTACTGGTCTCCCTTCTACTTTCTCCCCCACTCTCTTACCCCACCTTTCCCCCCTTTTCTTTCTAGCACATAGGAGAGAAAACATTCTTTATTACAAATAGCACTGCTCTGAATATGAGTATGCATGTATCATTGTAATACACCAACTAATTTTGGATCAGTACTGAGGAGTGTTGTAGCTAAGTCAGATGATAGTTCCATTCCTACTAGTCTTTTGAGGAATTTCATACTGGTTTCCATAGTGCTTATATTATTTAATCTTGGTATTTCTGATTTTCAAAGGATTGAACCAGTTTATCTAGGGTAGGTTGAGAATTCTCATGTATAGTTAGTTGTTCATAGTATAGTCCCTTTGAGTCTTTTTTTTTTTTTTTTTGGTACTGGAGATTGAACACAGGGGCACTCGACCACTGAGCCACATCCCCAGCCCTATTTTGTGTTTTATGTAGAGACAGGGTCTCACTGAGTTGCTTAGCACCTCGCCATTGCTGAGGCTGGCTTTGAACTCGCGATTCTCCTGTCTCAGCCTCCCTAAGTGCTGGGATTACAAGCGTGAGCCACCGCGCCCGGCTCCCTTTGAGTCTTTTTTTTTTTAGATGTTGATGGACCTTTCATTTATTTATATCCTGTGCTGAGAATTGAACCCAGTGCCTCACACATGCTAGGCAAGTGCTCTCCCACTGAGCCACAACCCCAGTCCTCTGTTTGAGTCTTTAATGATATCTTTCCCTTTTTTGTTGTTTTTGGGCAGTCTTGCTAGAAACTTGTCAATTTTATTGATCTTTTCAAAGAACCAGTTTTTGTTTTGTTGGTTTTGTGGTGGTGGGGTTTTTTTGTTTGTTTGTTTGTTTTTTTGGTACTGGGGATTGAACTCAGGGGTACTCAACCACTAAGCCACATCCTCAGCCCTATTTTGTGTTTTATGTAGAGACAGGGTCTCACCGAGTTGCTTAGCACCTCACCATTGCTGAGGCTGGCTTTGAACTCGTGATTCTACTGTCTCAGCCCCTAAAGTGCTGGGATTACAGGCTTGAGCCACCGCTCCCGGCTGTGGTGGTGGGTTTGTTTTGTTTTGTTTTGATTTGGCTTTGGTTTGTTTGTTATTCTTTGTTTCTATTTCATAGATTTTGGCTCTTAATTACTTAGTTCTTGTATTTATTTTGTTGCTCTTGTTCAAGAGTCTAAAGGTATAAATTTAGATAATTGTTTATTCTTTTTGTCTTTTCTAATGTTTACATTTAGTGTGAATTTCCCTTTCTGTACTGTTTTATGTGCATTTTACAAGTCTTAATATATTTTCATCTCATTCAATTTAATGTATTTTCAGTTGACATTTACATTTTGATCCAGGGATTATTTAGAGTTTGCTCTGTGGTTGCCAAGTGTTATTTGGGATTGTGCTGTTATCTTCCTGCAATTATTTTCTAGTTTGGGTCCATTGTGGTCAGAGAACACACTTTCCATCACTTCAGTTATTTATTTAGTTTTTTATCTGTGGAGGTTTGTTTTATGGCTCAGGGTATGGTGCATCTTGATGTATGTTCCACAGACATTTACAAAGAATATGTATTCTATTATAATTGTGCGAAGTTTTCCCTTGTCATCTAGATTGATGGTGGAAGGTATTGTTAAATTCTTTGTTTACTGGCATTCTAATATTTCTATCAATTGATGGGGGAAAATATTTAAATCTCCAAGTATAATTATGAATTTATTTTTCCTTTCAATTCTATCAGCTTTTGCTTCACATGTTTGCAGCTTTGTTGTTTGGTACATCTTAGATTGCTTAGGCTTGTTTAGGATTGCAGTGTCGTCTTGGTGGATCTTGTTTGAATCATTTCCTTTCTTCTAAAGTGCACATTAGCTGATATTAATACAGCCACTCCTGATTTCTTTTGATTAATGTTTCTATGATTGTATATCATTTTCCGTTGTATTGCTATCAACCTGCTTATATTGTTAATTTTGAGGTTAGTTTCTTCTAAACAGCATATATTTGGGTCATTTTTAAAACTTTGCTTTATAAATCTCTGTCTTCTCATTGGTGTATTTAAAGACCTTTTATATTATGTGTGGTTATTGATATGATAGGGCGTAAGTGTACCCTGTGTTTTACCATTGAAAATTTTCCATTTTGTTTTCTTTTTTAATCATAGATTTTTCTTTTTTTTTTTTGATGAGACTTTCTATTGTTTCATTTGTTTTATTGTGTACTTAATTGCTTGTTGAAGCATTTTTATGATGACTTTTTGAAATTTTGTCAAATAATTATAAGCATTTCTGCCATTTTGGTGTATCTGTTGATTATATTTCTGCATTCTCTGTGAGATCTTGGTTCTTGTTTAAGTAATGTTTTTTATTGAAACTTGGACATTTTTAATACTATATTTGAAACTTTGCATCTTGTTTTAGCTAGTTTCCTGTAGCATGACTCTTTTAGGAGAAGTGGAAACTGCACCCATTGACACTCAAGGAAGGATGCTCCTTGTTACTGCTAGGCAAGGGTGAGAGTTCTGGGTCCCCTTTAGGCCTTTACTGATACCGTCTTGTTTGAAAGGGGTAAGATTGCCTTCTTAACTACTCCCCACATAGCTGCCACTGACCCAGTGGGTAATGGGGAAAGCCTGGACTTTTTACGAAGTCAACTCTATACCACCCCAGGGCAGAGGAGGATTTGTTTCTCATTATTACCTGGTATGAGTAGAGGTTCATGTTCCCCATGTGGTTTCTACCAAACACTGTAGGAGTTGAGAGAGAGGTCATATTATATGCTGGTGAGGGTGGGCATTATTAACTCAAGGAACTCAACACTGAGTTCTTCAGGTCTCCACTTTTGGAATTCTCTTATGTTTGCTTTATATATGATATCTGTGGGACATCATATATGAAGGAGGGGGAGCCAGGAGTGGTGGCGCACGCATGTAATCCCAAGCACTTTGGGAGGCCAAGACGGGAGCATTGCAAGTTCAGAACCAGCCTCAGCAATGGCAAAGCACTAAGCAACTCAGTGAGACCCTTTCTCTACATAAAATACAAAATAGGGCTGGGGTTGTGGCTCAGTAGTTGAGTGCCCCTGATTTCAATCCCAGGTACGTGCCCCCCTCCACCAAAAAAAAGTTGATTTAGTAGTTTTTAGAGCCTTTCTTCCCTTAATAAAAAGGCCCAGATGGGTTTTTAAAAAAAAAAATTTTTTATTTTTATTTTTTGGGTACCGGGGATTGAAATCAGGGGTACTCAACCACTGAGCCACATCCCCAGCCCTGTTTTGTGTTTTATTTAGAGACAAGGTCTCACTGAGTTGCTTAGCACCTCCCCCTTGCTGAGGCTGGCTTTGAACTCGAGATTCTCCTGTCTCAGCCTCCCAAAGTGCTGGGATTACCGGTGTGTACCGCCACTCCCGGTCCAGATGCTTTTTAATTTGTTTGGACAAACAGTAATTCCAAGGTTACATAAACTTTTTCATGAAACAGAAAAAAGAAAATGATAGAAATGATCCTTACTCTGTTTTCTGAGGCTTATGTAAAGATCATTATAAAATCTAGTAAGGAGAGTATACCAAAAAATGAAATTTATAAGCCAACCTCGCTTAGAAACAGAAAAAAAAAAAATTTAGCAGTGTATAAAACAGGTAACATAACTAAATTTGGTTTATTTTAGATAAGCAAGATTTAATTAACATTAGAAATGTATCCAGGGCTGGGGTTGTGGCTCAGTGGTGGAGCGCTTGCCTAGCATGTATGAGGCACTGGGTTCGATTCTTAGCACCAAATAAAATAGATTCATTAACAACTAAAAAAATTTAAAGTAAGAAAGAAATGCATCCAAAATGGCCAGGCATGGTAGTACAAGCTTATAATCCCAGCGGCTTGGGATGCTGAGGCAGGAGCAACCTGATTTCAAAGCCATCCTCGCAATTTAGGGCGGCTCTGAGCAACTCTGCCTTCCTGTCTCTAAATAAAGTACAAAAATGGGCTGAGGGTGTGGGGGTGTAGCTCAGTGGTTAAGTGCCCCTGGGTTCAGTCCCCCCGCCCCCCAAAAAAGAGGAAGTATCCAAAATGTTTATACCTTAATAGGATTATGACTTACTATACATTTAGGATAGTGAAAGTCTTAGTTAAATTTGAAAATGCCAGATTTGACGTATTATATTGAGCACTAAAATTCACTTTTGAGTAGAATACTGTGGGTCATATTTCATGACACAACTAATTTGATCAGAGGGTATCAGATGGTCTCTTAGAGGTAGCAAAATGTGAGTTAGGTCTTGATGGGTGATATTTTGTCAGAAAGTTGAAGGGAATGTTTCAAGTAAAAGAAGTAAGGTAAGCTAAACCATAACTATGGCATATGGGAGTGGTAATTGAAATGTAACTTGAGTACAGTAGAGATGTTCTGAAATGGCAAGAAGGTAAAACTGGAGATTTGTGCCACTTATGGAGACTTTGCCTTGCTTCCTGTTCAAGTTGGAACTTGCCAACCCAGTGAAAGTTAGAAAGCCAGTAAGCAGTATACCTATTTTTCATTGCTTATATTTAATGTATTGTCTTCCGAAATAATATGTATAACTTGTTTGCACGCTTTTGCGTATATATGCTTCTACTGATACCTTAATTTTTTGTTCACTAAAAATGTGGAGATCAGAATTTATTACTGGGCCACTTAATATAATTATCAATTTCCTCTGTGTTGTATTGCTACCTTTTAAAACCACTTATGACTGATATCTTTTACCAAGCGGTTGCCTAAGAATTTTCCAGTGAAATATGTGATAGAGGCCTCATTAATTTTATTTGTTCTACCATTTTTTCTTTTGTAATTATATGTGATAAAGGCATATTTTAATACATGTCTTTTAAAGAGATACTTGTGATGTTATTAGAATTTTTGGGTTGAGCCATCCCCCCCCCCCCCCCAAGAAAAGTCTTTGGAATAAACTTTTATTGATTGCCAGGGCTTCTTTTTATTTTTCCACATTTTTTCTTTTATTATTGTATTGGTAGATATAAAGGCAATATGTTTATTACTCTAAATTTGTGAGAGAATTTTGAACTTAACTTTATAAATATATTTATTCTTAATACATTGTTCTAACTCCCTAAAAATGTTTTAATTTTCATTATATATTTTTTTTATTTAAGGTGTGACTGCACAGAGAAGTTACAGAACAAATTTGATTTTTTGCGCTCACAGCTGAATGATATTTCATCATTTAAGAATATATACAGATATGCCTTTGATTTTGCAAGGGTAGGTGCAGTTTCCCTGCCTTTAGTCACTGTAATTGTTTTTCATCTTGAGACCATACTTAGGAAAGTTTTTTCACTCATATTTTAGGATAAAGATCAGAGAAGCCTTGATATTGATACTGCTAAATCTATGTTAGCTCTTCTGCTTGGAAGGACATGGCCACTGTTTTCAGTATTTTACCAGTACCTGGAGGTATGCATTTTTAAAATTTTGATTAAATATTTGAAAAACTATCTGATTAAAAATATGGAGATACAAATCAGTTTTTAATCCTGAACTTTTAAACATTCCTTCTTGAATATTGAAAAAATTCTGTTAAAATGTGTACATTTCTATTGTCATTTTTAGGCACAAGTTCATGTGATTTGATATATCCTTTATATAAAAATTTAGGGGATTAAGAGTGTAGTTTTATGGTAGAATGCCTGCTTAGTGTGCGTTAGGCCCTGGGTTCAGGCACTAGCACTAAGTTTAAAGTGAGACCTCCAAAAATTGTGTATTAACATAGATATTTTTCATGCAAAATTAGTTTCTTTTGGCAAGGAAGAATCAATGCTAGTAACCAAATCTCAAGCAACTTATCTCACACTGAAATGTACTTAAGAACCTATTCTTGTAATAAAGCTTTCCTTTTTGTATTTAGATTCACTATGAAGAAATAAAACTCCAATATTTCATGTCCGCAAATATGAGAATGGCTTTAATAGCATGCTTGACTTTTCTGATTACTTTAAAAAAATGCTGAATTTATGAAGTAAATATTCTTTGAGAAAAGGATATCATAGTTCTTACTAGCCACAGTGGTTCTAAGGTGATTCTATCCTTTTTTGCACTGTTTTATTTATTTGAATGGACCCCTTTCCTTCTTTTTCTTTTTTTTTTTTGCATTGGGATTGAATGCAGGACCTCACATATGCTAGGCAGGTACTCTGCCACTGATGGACATCTTTAGTCCTTTATTTATTTGTTTGAGAAAGATTTTCAGTAAATTTCCCAAGCTGACCTTGAACTTTTGGTCTGCCACTTTAGTCTCCTGAGTAGCTGGGATTACAGGGATACACCACTATATCCAACTTAGGCCTTTTAATTTTTTCTTGGTATAGTTCTTGCCATTTTTTGAATAAGTTTCTCTTTTGGAAATAATTTCTCATAAAGCTGATAGCACAGAGCAGTTTTATTTAAAGCTTATAATAAAGGACAGTGGCACTTATATGAAGGAGTTTTGTGCACAGTAAATTTTTAAGCCCAATGAAGTGGATTTTTTCATGAGTAGTGCTTACCTTTCTCTTGTTGGTATTTTTAGGCAAAATTAAGTTTAACTGTAAAAATATTCACTTCTGAGAAGGTAAGATGAAAACTAGATATTTTCACACACTTGTTTGACTTAACGTTTTCTTTTTAAATCACTATAACACTGTTTTTAAATTGTTTTATCTCCACTTAGCAATTGAGGAAATGGATTCTGTTCTGTATCTTTGGTACAAGGGATGAACTCAGGTGCTTAACCACTGAGCCTCATTCCCAGCCCCCTCTCCCCGCTTTTAAAAATTTTGAGATGGGGTCTTTTTTTTTTTTTTTTTAAATTTTTTTTTAGTTGTTGATGGATTTTTATTTTATTCATTTATTATTTATATGTGGTGCTGAGGCTCGAACCCAGTGCCTCACGCATGCTAGGCAAGCGCTCTACTACTGAGCTACAGCCCCAGCCCCTTGGATGGAGTCTTGCTATGTTGCTTAGGGCCTCACTAAGTTGCTGGAGTTGGCTTTGAATTTGCAATCTTCCTGCCTCAGCCTACCAAGCCTCTGGGATTATAGGCTTGTGCCACCACACCTGCTTATGGGTTCTGTGCTTAAGTAACTTTCTCTGGGTCACTCAGTTAAGTGACACAGGTGGGATTTGAACCCACTACTACTTCCATTAGACACCAACCTTAAAATGTAGTTCATGCTAGAAATTTACTTGGAAGCAGCACAAGGGAACTTTCTGGAAGTTGGAAATGTTCTGTATCTTGATATTGCTGGCAGTTACACATGTACATACAGATATAAAAATTGTGGCTTTTAATCTTATTAGTATACTTGTACTTATTAATATTCTTCAAAAACTGGAGGAAAAAGTAGATGGTGTCAGTATGTAAATGCTCTTGAGGATCCTCTAAGAACACGAATAATTAGAAAAATAAATATTTTAGGAAAAGCCAGAGCACAAAAAAATTTGTAATTATATTGATTGAAGTTAAATCCTATTAAGTAATGTGTGTTCTGAAGTTCAAATGTTTGTATCATTTTCCACAGCAATCAAAGTATCGTGTTATGAACAAAGATCAGTGGTACAATGTGTTAGAATTCAGCAGAACAGTTCATGCGGATCTTAGTAACTACGATGAAGACGGTGCTTGTAAGTACAATATAATGTATTTCTATGAAAATAAAATTCCTAAAAGTATTAAAAGAGTATACATTTGTGGAGCATTAACATAACAGTTTTAAACATCATAACAGTAACTTTCACTGTTTCACCAGGTTATGAGCTTAGATTCAGTAATGTTAAAAAATTCTTTCTGGTAAATGAAATGTTTCCATTCCTTAGTAACCATAAATGATAATTAAAACTTAAATGATAATTTCTTCATTTAGAAACTGAAATTCTGCTTTGCTCTTTCCTATAGAGAGTCATGATTTTAAAAACAAGAAAACAAAGCAATGAACTGTACTAGAAAAAGCTTTAAAATTAATGATAGTACCCATTAATGATGGCAAATAATGTCAATATCTTTTCGCATAATTTTAAATTGATGAACTAGTAGCGAACAATTTCACTACAGTTTCAACCCTTCAATTAAAATAACTATACTCTTAAGTAGATAAAACAAAAATTTGAAGTAATGATTAATTATGAGTCAAATTACTCTCTAGAATTATATTTTCAGTTTTTACTATCATTTTGGTTGCATACATTATTTTAATGTTCAGAACAGTTAACCTGGAAAAGTAACTTTCCTTACAAACATAAAATCATGCACTTATTTTTGTGGCACTGAAGTAGTAAGGTACTACAGAAAGAATAATTTTATTTCTCCCTCTATATATTGTATTCTACAAGATTGCATAAAATTCGATATTTTAAAGAAATAAAATATCAATAGTAAACTGCCAGCCCCAGAGCTATATATACCTTGCAGATGTGTATGTATATATATATATGTAGAGCCAACAGTTAGAACTGGGAGATTTTGTATAAAACCAAAACACTTAGATTTGTTTGAAAAATCAGAAAATCTAACAAAACTACACCTGTATTCTTTTGTAGGATTCAGAGATTGGAGCCAAGTAGTGGCTTGTATTGAACTTGCTTTCCAGTTTGCTCATACAGTATTTGAACACCTTGGCTGTTTTTCAGTGACCGTCTGTTATTTCTTATTGTGCTTGCTTTGCTATTTTCTTAACAATAAAAAAAATGGCTATTAAAGGCAAGAGAAGAAAAATGATCACCTGAGGGCTATGTGTTTTGAAAAAAATAAGGCAAGCTTATTTCTTTGTTGGACTGATTTTTGCTACATTAAAGGATCAAGCAAACAAACATTGAAATTTAAATTGCCTATTTGGCCTTAAGTAAATATTTGGACCTCTGCATTTTAAAAATACCTTTTTTTAGAATAGTTGTCATTATTTATTAAATATTTACTTTGTGTTTATCTTTATACTGTGTCCTATTTGGGAATAAAGTCTTTTATGTGCCAATTCCCCTTAATAATCTTACAATACTTGGGAATGTAGCAGAACTTCTACCTTAATCACTTTTCACATTATTTAATGATTAATGGCAGTATGCTATGGGAGAGGTTAGTAGTGACTCAGTTAACTTAGAAGGTTCATGAAACACCTTGCGAAGAAAATTGCTATGAATACCTATTGTAGATAGTCCCTGTGTTTTTATGGACAAAATGGAAAAGGCTAAGAAAATACCAATATGTAGAAGAGGGAGACTGGAAACAAACATTTTAGAAAGGACAAGTCAGGCTCTATCATTACTAAGCTGTGGAGAGTTTGTTGTTGTGTAGTTGAAGAGATGAGTTTATTGAATTCTGATGAAACTTGTTTCATTATTTCTAGGGCCCGTTCTTCTTGATGAATTTGTTGAGTGGCAAAAAGTGCGTCAAACATCATAGCAAGAACTATTGTGAAGAAAATGCAAACTTTTTGATTCCCACGTGTGTACAAACTAATGAGATGAGGGGGAAAAAATCCAAAGGGTGCATTTTCATTCATATGAAAGACTTCTCATAGTACTTTTTTTTTTCCTTTTTTTTTAAAGGAAGTTTCCTTGTTACATGTGAGGGGCATTGAGCCACACCTCTTCTGAGACTGAATATTGACATTTTTGTTTCACGTTATGTTTTTAACATTTATTTCAGAACAATAAAGATTCAGATTTGTGACAAAGGCCTTAAAGTGAAGATGTCCCTTGAGTGTCAGAGTGGTATTTATTTTTGTAAGTTTCAATTCTTGAATTTTTGAGGTTCAAAATCACCATGAATTTGTGGAATTTTAAAGATTTTAAGCAATCTTAGTATCTGACAACGTAGTCTGCTGATGGTATAGCTCATATTATTTATCTTTGCACAGTTAGGAAGAATAATTATTGGCCTGACTTCTATCTAAGATAATGGTCTTCTGATGCAGCTAGTGAAAAACATTTCTGATACTGAAAGTGCTCCAGCTTTCAGCTGTGGGTTTCTGTAAAAGTTGTCAAGGTTTTAATGTATGTATCTTATCTGAAAAGTTTGGAAAGATTATGTTCAGTTATTTTGTTTTTTAACCATGAGATATTTTCAGTAAGCATAAATGAGCATTGCATGTGTATATTTAACATGAATTTTAAGTTTTGTGTATTTCTGTCAAAGAATTTCATTTACATTTGAAGCAGCAAGATATATTAATGTTCTCAAGATCAAAAATCCTTGTATGGACAGTGTTGTTGAGAGCACTGTTGTTTTCCTTAAGAAAACTTTAGCTTTGATTTTGTGAACTTTGTTAAGATACATAAAAGAGAAGAAAATAGAATATTGGATCATGAGCGAACTCTAGCTGTAAGTGCAAACTCAGTGAGGTCATTTACATTGTTAGTATCACAATTGTGCTGTTGTTTATCACAGTTTTCTGACTATTGGCAGTACAGTATCTTGAGGAAATGGCAGCCTTATTCACATAAAAGGCACCTTTTGATTAGTAACACGAATGTTTAATACATTTCTTTTCAAATCATCCAATATTCCAGTGATTAGAAAACTTGGTTCACATTTGCAGTTCAGTCACAACCTCAATAATATTCATAGTCTCATTGTATAAATGGAGAGAACTAAATAGGTTATTTTTCAATAATGAAATTTCTGTTGAGATTTAAAGTAAAGGTTGATTGTTTTGATAGTGAATTTGTTTAATGAGTGATTTTCAGTATTAATTACCTAAGGAAAAAATAGCATTTTGAAACTTTATTGTTTGCTTCTTGGTTAATGAACATAAAGTGATTGCCAATTTTTTACTTGCCTTCTTAATAAGATTATTTTGTACAGTTTCACAAAACAAAACACTGATAGAATAGTGGAAAACAATTTTTTTCCTCAATGCCTTTAGATAAAGATAATTTTCTTGGAATGTTCCTGTTATGTATTAGAATTAGCAAATTATTACAAAGGAGCATACGAACAGTTGTGATTTAGTATCATGAATGATGTTTTAATATCAAATTAATAATATAAGAAAAGCATTTACATTGTAGACCTTTGACTTTCTAACATACATACCTTTGACTCTTCTAAGGTACAACTTAAAACACTTGAATATTGTCCACTTTTGTTTAATTCAGAACAATTTAAGTGAAATCTTACAACTTGTTACTTTATAACTTGAACTCATTGTAAAGCCTGTCATCTTTATTAGTTGAGTAAAGTAACTCTCAAAACTTACAGGTGACTTTAAAAAAAAAAATTGCTTAACTGTCCAAGGATTCCTTTAAGATTTTGCGGGGGTTCTGAAAAGGAAAATTAAATTCACTTTTTTTTCTGCCTAAAGTTAGCAGCCCAGTCCTACACTGATCATACGCCTGTTTTACTTTCTTGCTTCATCTATTTCTCTTACCTTTCTAAAGTCATATAACACTCACCTACTTCATTGGCACATGCCTGTATAATCCCAGTAACTTGGGAGACAGAGACAGAAGGGTCACAAGTTCAAGGTCAGCCTCAGCAACTTATCTAGACCCTGTCTCAAAATTTAAAAAGCAGGGGCGGCAGGGTCCTAGGAATGAAGCTCAGTGGTTAAGTGCTTCAGAGTTTGATCTCCAGTACCTCCCACCCCATTTACCTACTTTGGAGGCAAATTTACTCTGCCTTATTTATCAGGACATGGGCTATGTCCCTTCTTTCCTTTCTTAATTTATATTTGAATAACATTCAGTTTATTGGGAAACTTAAAATCAAGATGCTAAGTGGTTAAAATATTAACTGGTCAAGATGTTAAGCAAAGAGGACAGTATTAAGGAACTTCCAGTATGAAGAAATTTCTTTCTTAAGTATTGTGGCTCCTTTTTTGACTAAAGTGCCTTCCCAGGAATCCTGTTGTAAAATTTTCGATTTATTTCCTTCGTATGGAATGAAATACTCTATGGTGCTTCATAACATGGAGTTGACTTGCTGCTTATAAAATAGTTTACAAATGTAATACTACTGGAAGAAAGTAGAGCCAGGTGTCGATTCTTTGTGGGAGGTTGGAGAGGTTGCCCTCCACAATCTATTGGGGCCAATAATCTTTAACAAGGTATAGTATTTCTAAAAAATGACCAGGGATTCAGGTAACATGGTATGATAAAAAATGTATATTACATGCTGATCTGAATCTGTTATACCATGTTTGTCTCTTACTATCTAATGATTTCTTGTTTTCAAAATGATAAAATTCTTGACAATACATTTTCAACAGTTGTATTTTTATGTGTAATATATAGGTATTATTGATTTGGATTTTACCCTGAAGTGTACTCTAGATTAATTGTTTCTTGAACTGAAATTTGAGACCTCCCATGGGGTAATGAAATTGACCCTCAGGGATATATATCTCTTAAGTACAAATGCCTTTTCATCCAGCAAACCAAAAATGTATCTTAACAATATTGAATGCCATCACTTTTCAGAGTGATGGGGGTGAGGGTGAGAGCAGAATTTTGACATAACTGAAGTTTTTAGGGCTTGCAAAGTAATTTGGAGTGACCAGATTGAAGACGCATGAAATACATTGCTAATAAAATAAATTTTGAATTATATCTTAGGCAAAACATCTTTTCTGCCTAGTCACTAATGTGAAATTATAAAAGGACTTATTGAAATGTATTATGTACTTAGTTTTTGAGGAGCAATTAGTAAGAATGCTGGTGTCATTTTTTTTACTGCCTTCTTGAAGAAGTATACTTAATGCTATTGTGACAATTCATAATGGGATATTACTTTGTTCTGGCTTTTAAGCCTGAAGTTTTGTAGCACATCTCTCACATGCTTCCCAAATGTCTAAAGCAGCAAATAAGTTGAGAGCATTTAATGCATGTAATTTAAGTGCATTTCTTTGTTAAAACAAGAGAAAAGGGAGAAAGCATCCTATTGCTAAATAATTATTTTTCCTAGAGGGGAATTCTCCCTTAAGGAAGTGTATCACTTCTTGAATGATACTGGAAAGCATCACAAGGAAACATCTCAAGGAAGGAAGCATTTTCTCTTCAGGAAAAATGAGAACTAGCAAAGCTTTGTTAATTTCCTCAGTAGGAAAGAACTAGTGTGAATTATTAAATATTTTGGATCATATAATTTTTAATGACTAGTTTTATTGCTTTCGTGAATATTTGGCAATAACCACACAAAAAGGTTACAATTTAATATTTTTTGTTAATACACCTAGTTACCTAAGATTATACTGTTGAAGCCCCAAAAGCATTCTAACTTTTATGGTAAACTTTATAGATTATGGAAATGAATTGTTGCCACAAACCTTGTTGATATTTTTCTAGTGAATTTTTATTTCACTGGAACAAATCTTTTGATGTTTAATTTATTTGCCTTTTCTTAACCACCAATCTCAATAAAGCTGATTAGGCATTTACTGTGTCCACCTCCTAATCTTCTGTATTCTATGAGTACAGACAGTGTTTCCTAAATTCCTTTCCCTGATCAGTTGTTACTAATGTGATTCTTTTTAAGATGAATAATTTATTTATAATTCTTTATAATACACCTTATTTTATATCAGTTCTTATAAGTTATAGCAAAACATTAAAAGTGTCAGCTTTCTTCATTTGAGAAATGAAATTACATCATTTGAGGAAATAGTGTCCTGCTTTTTTGCCTTTTCAGGTCTAAAGTTTTGATGACTTTTAACATACTTCATGGATGGTTTTAAATTAAAACTGTGAATTTTTAAAAGCTTAAAAATATATAAAATGCTTATGTATAAAGCAAGGTTTCCCCAAAATTCTATAGGGTTGTATGTGTGTGTAGATTTAGCAGCTGTAGTTTATTTTTCCTGTAGACAATAAATCATGGTTAAAAGCCCTTCACATTTAGGTTTAAAAATTTGCTTTTATATGATGCTATCATTTGAATTTGAAATGTGAAAGAAAAAAGACAATACTTTATTTGAACAACTTGTCACTTGAGATTTCATATTATGACCTTAGCAAATTAATATTTTTAGTATTAAATGAGGTTTACATATTTTACCTGTATTATCATGCAAATGAAATGACTTACAGCAGGTTTATGCAGTTAATTTTGGCTACAAATGTAGAATCCTTACCTATTTTGAATTTATATTATTCTTTGAAACTACTTGGAATTTTGAGAGTTTATAAAAGTGAAATCTGAGAACCTGAGTTTGGTTTCTTCTTTGTTACATCTGTGTTAGTCGCTTTTAGATAGTCACTTGACCCCTATCTTTATTTTCTTCTATAAAACAGCAATAATCCTACTAGTATTGTTAGGAAGTACAAATGGGGCTCTAAATGTTAAAAGAGTTTACTTGGGTATTTGAACAAAAAGTGATTAGTTAAAATAGTTCATTTTCTCCTCAACAGATTACACCCTCTTATATGGATGAATGGCTGGGGTTTATTCTATCATTTTTTTAAAAATAATCACATTTATTCATGTTTCCGATTAAATCTTTAATTCAAAAATTCTAACTACACAAGAAGTATTCTAGCCCAAGTATATCACAGGGCATAGAATAGAGAGGTCTCTGGCGTTCGTGATTTTCATTCGAATTGGTATATAAAATACATTATCAAATGGTGACAAAATTACTTGGGAAAGAGTAAGTTGAGGAAGGCATTATGGAGTTTGAGTATAGGGTTGCTATTTTAAATAAACTGTACTCTAATTGATGAGACATTAGACATGGGAGACAAGCAATTGAACAATATGCTTATCTGGGAGCAGAGTGTTGCAGGCAGAAGGAATCATGTGCTAAGACCAAGAGCACATAATAGTGTGCTAGGTGTGTTTGGGAAGCTACAAGATCAGTATAAATGTAGTAAGCAAGAAGAGTATTAGCAATAGAAAGTCAAATTACAGAGATTGGGAGCAATAACTGCCTGATTGTAGATAATCATAGGACATGATCCATTTTTCTAAAGACACTTATTGAGTGAAGTAGGAAATCAGGGTTCTGGTCAAAGCAAGGATGGAGGTGAATAGAATTTGGAGGATAATACATTGGAATATTGAAAGTTTCCAAAAATGAAGTGGCCGTTTAAGAGTAAAAGATTCAGGATCAGGTTTAAGATAGGAAGACAGGATTTAGTTTGGGATTTGAAATAGTAGGCATGCCTGTAAGATGTCCAGAGGGAAATGTAGAGTAGGCAGTTGGATATTTGAATTTGGAGTTCAGAGATGAAGTCTGGGCTGGAGATAGGTAAATTGGAAGTCAAGAGTGCATATTTACATCAAGACATAGATGAAATCACAAAGAGAATAAGTGTAGCTAGAGAACAGAACTAAGTTGACATGGTGAACTTCTAGGACCACCTTTTGGGATTTTAAAAGTATAAATGTTACGTTTTCTACCACATACACAAACCATTACTTCCTATAGTATAGATACGTTATTAAAAGCAAGATTGTAACATACTAAATATATAAACAAATGGCAAAATGAAGAGGGAATGTCTCATTCTTAGAATGAGGCTTTTTGTTATGAATGGTAAAGTTTTATATTTTAAGAATATATTTCTAGTTCTTAGGTGATTAGAAATTGCTGTTGTGATTCAATTTGATAGTTTTAGCACTAGATGGCAGGATTACTTCTAGATTGTGAAGAGTGAATTTGTCCAAACATAAATCCCTACATTCATTCTCGATGAATACACTTGCTTCTCAAGTGACATGTTTACCATCTACTGTGTTTTATTTCTACTGCTGGAAAAGCATAAAACTAAGCTTGATTTTTAGTTTGTCTAGGACTGTGATTGATAGTAACACATTTGCATATGAACTCCAAGGAAACTCAAGGTAGCTTCCTGTAGTTAATGTCTTATTATCTATTTTAAATATCTTTTCCCCCTTCAATAATAGAAATGTGGACCCAGTTATCATTGGTACTTTGAAATACTCATCACAGTGCCTAGTTTTTAGGTTATTTCATAGTGTTTGAATAAATCAATGAAAAAAAAAAAGGATCAGGAAATTGGGGGCCTTTGCAAAGTACAATTTTATTTTGGGGGGTTTTCTTCCCCCAACAGCTCAGGATAGAATCCAGGGCCTTGCACATTGCTAGGTGAGCTTTCTGCCACTGAGCTGTTTGTCTTATCCCCTACCACCACCTCTTTTTCCCCTCAAGATCCTATTTTCACACTTTGTCCCTTACAGAGAGACTTTCCTATTAAGATGGAGATGATCCCAACTCTATCTTTGCTCCCATACCTTTTTCTGATAATCTGTCTACAAGAACAGTTTGTAGAAGTAACATTGGCAGCCATAGAGAGTAGAAGGTTGGCCTTTATAGTCACCAGAGTGAAGAGGAACAATAGGTGTGGAAGGTGGGCAGTTCTGTCTGGCTTGTATCAGATTGAGAAGTTAGAGATATTGAAATGGACCCTTCCAGAATGAGGGTGCTCTTTCACCCACTTTCCACTCTGAAAATTTTCCTACACACATGCCTTTAAGTTTTCCTGGTTCTTCTAGTATCCCTACTTCAATTTTTAATCTCCATGCCTATAAAATGAGAATAATAGTCCTTACCTAACTGGGTTGTTTTGAAGATGAAATGAAACAATACATGCCATAAATATTAACTACATTGCTATTTGAGAAAACAAAACTAGATCATTGGTCTTTGTAAATTGAATTTATGTTCAAATATATAGGAGAGCGATTAAGTGGAAAAGTTAATCCACTAAGACAGGTACATTTAGAAATACAAAACTGTCATTGATGTAAACTAATCTATATTATTAACTTGTTAACTTGGGCAGTGTAATGAAGTGATTCTTCAAAAGGATGTTAAATATGACTAAATGAGATGATCCATTTACAATGTGCTTGGTACCAAGTAACAAGTGCTTAGTAAAATGAACTGCTATAGCTATTTTTAAAAATGGACCAATTTGATTTCATAGGAAAGTCTCTTTTAAAAAAATAAATATTAAATACTATATGGTCTTATTACTTTGATACCTTAAATTGTGTATTTTTTAAAAATTAAGTAACAAGACCCTTTTCCAAAAGAAGTTTTACCAAGAAGAAAAATATTTAAAACAGTTAAAATCCTCTGGTTAAAGTAAAGTATCAGTTCTAAGAAACCTTAAAGGAACTACTAGGTCTCCAGCATTTTTGGCGGGAGGTGAGGTCGGGGGAGTACCGGGGATGGAACTCAGGGGCACTTGACCAATAAGCCACATCCCCAGCCCTATTTTGTATTTTGTTTAGAGACAGGGTCTCAGTTGCTTAGTGCCTCGCTTTTGCTGAGGCTGGCTTTGCACTCACAATCCTCCTGTCTCTGACTCCAACAGCATGTTTTGAAAACCACTGTTGGCACCTTTATACTTTGACATGTCAAATGTGAGCAAAGTAATAGAGTGAGAAAACTGGATTTAGGAATTTGCATTTCATTCTCTAAAAAGCTGGCATTGTTTCAGTCTAGAATAAAATGAGAACTGTTTCAAGTGTCAGGAATTATTTTATTCTAGAATGATAGCATTTATGATGAGTCATTATCTAGAGCTTTTCTAAAACAGTCATATAAGAGCTACCAACAGATTTGGAATAGACTTAAGAATAAATGAGGCTGGGGTTGTAGCTCAGTGGTGGAGCGCTTGCCTCATACGCATGAGGCACTGGGTTTGTTCCTCAGCACTACAACAAAATAAAGATATTGTGTCCAACTATAACTAAAATATACTTTTAAAAAAAGAATAAGTGAATGTCCACCAGTTAAAGCTTCACTATGGCCCTTTATTACATAGAATAAATAAGTGTAATTCCTACTGCTTTTGAGGATTATGATCCTCAAAAAGTAAACTAGTGCTTGCTTTGGCAGCACATACACTAAAATTGGGCTGATACAGTGAAGATAAGCATGGCCCCTGCAAGGATGACATGCAAATTCGTGAAGCATTCCATAATTTTTAATGGTTTCTGACATTCTGGTAACATACTGTTACCTTTTTCTAAAGATATTTTAATGACTCAAATCTACACTAGATTTACTGTCATTTATATCATAGCGAATATTAACTTTATGTCTGTATGTTTTAGTTCATATTACCATTTATAGATTCATTTTGGAACCATTTTAAATGTAATACTTATTTTAAAGGTACTATTAAATATGTGGATGTTTACACTAAAAGAAAATTCTAAGCAGAGACTGGTGTTTATAGGTATTCCCTATTCATATATCCACTTCATAATGTGTTTATTGAATAAATGGAAAAATTTTTATGCCTGTCTCTCCACTTAAAATGCAAGTGAAAAGTAGACCACATTTCATTTATCTTCTATTCACAGGCCCAGCAAATTGCTTGCTTATTGAATAAATTGAACAAATGCACACTTATATACATAAAGTGTTTTTATATCTACATTTTAGACTAAAATTTTTGAGGATGGAACCCATGTCTTCAGCTGAGTGAAGTTAAGTATGACTCATAATAGGTTGTCAAAAATGTTAGCAAACTGAATAGAACTTGAGTAGTACCAGAGTAGTTTCATAACTTTGCATACAGTGTCATCCTAATAGACTCAAAAATTATTTCATGATTGAAGATAGAGATCTACTGATCATTTTCTGAGTCTGTCATGTGAATAATATGAGCAATAAGCTATAGGAGTTCAGAGAAGAGTGAGCTCTTGTAGACCCAAATAGGCAAGATGGCTTCTCAGAGCAGATGAGATTGTGAAGGTGGGGGTATATTGGTGTTTTAAGGTTATTATTTAGACAGCTGGAGAATAAGTCACCTGGAAAGACCAATAAGGAAGGCATAACATGAAAAAACGCCAAGACTTGGAATTCAAAGATCTATATTCAAAGTCCTTACTAGTGACCACATGGCAGAAGATTACTTCTTAGTTTTCTTCCTCTTCTGTGAGGTGGAGGTAAGATTACAGTGCATATTGATAATGTACTTAAAAGTGCATTGTTTGTAAGTGCTAAGTAAAACCTAATACTGTGCTTTGAAGACAGTGGGTTCTGAATATTTTTTGAATGTTAAAGGATAAGTGATACTTGACTAATGAAAAGAATGGAGCCAGTGGAATGTCAGCTCTTGCATCTGCCAGTAAACCCGTTAGTTCTTATGAGAAGAAAAACAAGTATGTGAAGTCACCGAATCTCATGATCCAAAGAAAGACTACTTAGATCAGTTGGAAACTCTTTTGAGATTCAAGTTATGTCAGAGGCGAATAAGTCATAGCTTTTCATACTGACATTATTTCTAAAGTTGCTGCTCTGTTGAAAGAGGCAAACCACAAGATAAAACATGCAGAAAATCTTTTTTCTTTTTTAAATAGCTTCCTGAAGGATGGATGCTTCATTTGCTTTAACTGCCTTCCACTTTAACAAATGAGTCATTTTTCCCCCCCATAATTGGTTTGTTATAAATTTAGTCATAAGATGGTTACATCGACTAGTCTGATCTTACGAAATAATTGAAAAAAAAATTGAACTGTGGCAGACATTCTAGTACAGCCCATTTTAAATGTTGATTTATTGAAGTAAATGCAAATCAAGATAGATGCATATTAAAACAATTATGACATTTTGCCTCCCAAATTAGCATAGATTTTAAAATTAATACTACCTGTTGTTGATGGCATACAGAGACAGAAATTTTTATGCTTTACTGAAGGACTATGATTTGACATAGCCCTTTTCTGGAAGGTAGGAAGGTATATTCAAAAGCCTTAATAAGTTTCATATCCTCTTACCCAGCCATTCTATGCCTACAAATTTATCCTAAAGAATAAAATTTATGAGATTTTTACCATAACAGTTTACAGGAAAAAAAAAAGAAATTACCTAAATGCTTAAACATCGGAAAATTTGTTAAATAATAGCACATTTATATAATTGAGTATTATAGCATCTTTAAACATCCATGCTATATTATTTTTTTTAAAATATTTATTTTTTAGTTGTAGGTGGACACAATAGCTTTATTTTATTTTTATGTGGTGCTGAGGATCGAACCCAGTGCCTCCCGCGTGCTAGGCGAGCACGCTGCCACTGCGCCATAACCCCAGCCCCCCATGCTATATTATTAAAGGGGGAGAACATTTTACAGCAGTATGTACAATATAATACTATATTTTAAAACTGTATATATTGGGAGAAGGCTGAAAGGCTATACACCAAAATATGAGAAATGGTTAACTTCTTGGTGATAGAATTACCAGGAGTTTTTATTTTGCCTCAGAATCTGTATTTTCTATAATACAATGAGTATGTATTACTTTTGTACTATAAAAAAATAAATGTTGTATAAGGAATATATACTTTCTCCTTTGCTGATTATACATATCCTCTAGTGAAAGAAGTGGAACCAATTATAAAATAAGAATTTTCACCTGGACTCAGTGTTGCAGACCTTTTTACTTGCCTTTTCTGCCACTGTTGCTTATCCTAGTCATACAGCAGAAGCCTATTACAGAAGTAACTTATGATTTGTTCATTCATTCAGGAAATATTGAGATCCTACTTGTGGTCTAGGAACTTGGGATATGTGTCAAATTCTTGAGGGCTAAATGCATTTTGAAATTTATTTTGAAACTGGAAATTTAAAGTATCCAGTCTAGCTTTCTTTTGCAATGGGGAAAATATATTCAAGCAAATTTGCCTAAGACTGAATGGGTGGTATGTGGCATATTCTAGACTTAAATTCAGAAATTCTGTTACTAGTGTTATTTTTGGTTACTTGGGCCTCATTTTGTAAAATTCTCATCTGATCAACTATAGATTCTTAGATTTAGAAGAAATCTTATCCTCAAGGTTAATATCTTTAATTGGTAGCCTTAATTTTCTTCACTTTGTCTCATAGAATTTTTAGCTAACCAAAGCTTCATACCTATAAATTTTCTATATTTATCATTATTAAACTACTTCTAAGTATGGTTTTTGGTTTGTTTGTTTGTTTGTTTTGTTTTGTTTTGTTTTGTTTTTTGTACCAGGGATGGAACTCAGGGGCGCTTAACCACTGAGCCACATCCCCAGACCTTTTTCTTTTTTATTTTGAGTCAGGGTCTCACTAAGTTGCTTACAGTCTCATTAAATTGCTGAGGCTGGCTTCAAACATATAATGTTCTTGCCTCAGCCTCCCGAGCTACTGGAATTACAGGCACTTGACACCATGCTCATCTGGTTTTGCTTAATTTTTTACCAACTGAATAAAATTGGACAAAGTCACTTAAAATCCTTACCTCCATTAACATCAATCTGTTGCTCTTTACTCTTTGGTCAAGGCCATTCAGCTAGTCAGTAGTCCATCTGACTATGTAAGCATAAAACATATTATTTAGATTTGGTTAACTATCAAAATGGAAATACAGTATAATTATAGCATAGCATTATATTACCTTCAATTATCAAATGAGCTATTCTATTATGTGCTGCTGCCTATACTTGAAAGTCCTAACCTGACTAATCTTTCAAAGCTCCTAATCTCAATTTAGATATTGCCCTTCTGGGAAGGCTCTCCGCACCCACCTCACTCCCCATCCCTTACCTTCTATAGCATTGTCATATGGTATTGTACTGAACTCCTTGAAACCAGGGGTTTGGTCATTCATCTTCCCAATTTGTTTAGCTCAGTATGAGACCTGTAACAGATATTTAAATATTTCTTTCTTGATAGGATGAAGAAGTGAATGATGAAATACCAATTTCTTTCTGATGTTAAAAATAAAGGTTAATTAGGAATGATTTGTTCTTACATATTGGTTACTTGTGATCACCTCTTCTGTTTATTATTATTCATTAATTTGGACTATATGTTCTCTTGGATATGAAAATTACTGAGTTATAGTTTGAAGAAGTCATCTTCTGTATTTTTGAAAAGTCATGGAAAATGTGTCCCCATCTTCAGTTCTCTAGTAGCTGAGCATTTGTTTTTTAACATTGCAGATTGTGCTTTGTACATTCACTGTGAGTTCTAGGTGTAGATATCTGTATTCATTTCAGAGCAACAGCATGATACGGTGGGATGAATGACAACCACACGGGGAACTGAAGAGGCAATTCTAGTCAAGACAGAGACCCTGATTTTCTGAGTGACCTGCAGGCACTTACCTTTCCAAGGCTTCAATTTCTCATCTGTAAAGTGAAAGCTTTGGGTTCAGTAATACCCAAGGTCTCTTTCCAGAATTCTCTCAAATTTTAGTGTGCCGTCTTAGAATACTGTAACCTGATCTCAGCTTTCAAAGAACTAAAAAACTGGACTTTGTTAGCATTCAACCCAATGTAGAAGTTGCCTCTATTACCCTCTGATTTGTTGAGGCTCTGCTAGAATATTTTTTGTAGTTTGATGTTACCACAAAAACAGCCCTTATTGTGATTTTTTCTTGACACTCACCCCATATTCATTTGTGTGTAACTTCCATGGATTGGTTCTCGTTTTGCCTTTGGTAGTGGAATTCTTTTCTGCATAGCAGATTTCCAATATTTGAAGATAGCAATAATACACTAGCCATAAGTCTCTGATTCTTCAGGTTAAGAATTCTAGTTTCTTTCATGGTTTCTTATATGACCAAGTTGCCCTTTATTTCTAATGACGCCTGTGTGTTTTTGTGTACCTTAGGGACTTTGCACTTGCTCTTCCCCTGCCTGCAAAACTCTTTATGCCTTTGTCCACATACCGAATCATTCATTTGTCAAGGCCTAATTTGAACCCTTCCTTCTTTCGTTCAAATGAATTACTTTATCCTTTTTTTTCCAGAAATGCTTCACTATGATTTACACACCTTTTATTCTAATGGTTTTTGTACTGAATAATCTTTTCTCGTATCTGTGTGCTCCATAATAGCAAGGATCTTAACTGACTTGTTTAAGGTGTCCAGAACATGAAAGGTATGTGTGAGTAAATGAATGAGTGGATGAATAAATAAATGAGTCTGTTTTCTAATTTGTGTTTATTGAAGAATAAGTGAATTCATGAATGCAAAAAATGAATGAAGTATGTCAGGCTCCTTTGAATTCTTCCTCTTAAATTTGAACCAAACGTAGAACTACAGGTGTGACATAATCTGTGCAGATATAGCAGTCTTACAAGTTCTTGAAGTTAGTTTCTTTAATTTCAGATTCACACTCACATTAACAGAAAAAATAGAAACTAAAATAGAGTCTGAGAAATTCTATTTTCTTTCTGCACTCACCGTGAAACTCCCTAACAGTGGATCTGTGCCTTCTCCACGCTCTTTCTTCAACTTTTTCCATCTTCTAAAGTTAATTCTGAGCTTTCACCTTCTGGCACTACTCTTAGCTTGCTGAGGCATTCTTGCTTTTGTCTTTCAGTTTTGTGCTTTCTGCTGTCTTTTATGCTTGTCTACTTAAAATATGCTTCCCTCTTTTGTCTTTAAGTTACCACGCTTGTAGCATGGTCACTTCATTTCAATATCCTGCTAACACTTGTGAAACATTTTTCCTTAACATAAAGAAGTAAATTATGTCTAAGGCTTAAAGAAAAGTATTCATTTAGAAATTCACTGTTATGGTTTAAAGTGATACAAGTTTCCTTAAAAATAAAAATTATGCCGGGCACAGTGGCACATGCCTATAATCCCGGCACTTTGGGAGGCTGACACCAGAAAATTGCAAGTTGAAAGCCAGCCTCAGCAATGGCAAGGCACTAAGCAACTCAGTGAGACCTTCTCTCTAAATAAAAACACCAAATAGGGCTGGGGATGTGGCTCAGTGGTCGAGTTCAATATCTGGTACCAAAAAACAAACAAATAAATAAATAAAAATAAAAATTATGTTTTAAAGTAGTTCTCAGTATAGATTTACATGTAGTTGCTTAATTACATAGACTGGCTACAACTTCCAATTTAATGCCCATACCTTCCTTATCATATCTTCTAATCTCTCTAAGCAAGCGTTTGTAGATACAGGTGGTGGCTATTGAATGAATCAAGATCCAGGTGAAACAAATACAAAGTATAGGTTTGTGTTGGGAGTGATGGAGAAAAGTAAAGGGAAATGACACCCACTATTGCTATAAGAGCTACTAGTTGCCTAGCCTGTTTGTTTCATTGGAAAAAGTCATGAAGAGATTCAACAGGGTTAAGGGAAAACAAGCAAATAATTCAGTCTTATATCTGTATATAAACAGACTGGAAAAATAACGAAACAGGAAATACTTCAGAAAAATAAACAAATACTCATTGTATTACTTTACCAAAAATTGTGTATTTTCCACAAGCCAAGTGGAGAATAATTAAATGGAAAGGATGACAACTAGGAAGAGGAAACCATCATGAACTAGACTCTAGCCGCAGCATGGCCTTCTGCTTACCATGTGAATTTAGAAAATTCCTTGATTGCTTAAAAAATAGAAATCGTCAAGAAAAATGTGAACAAAATCTTTAAGAGATCAGAATTGGTAATGTAATCAGTAACTCTTTTAAAAATAAATCTTCATTTACTGCTGAGTGAATGGTCTGTCCCGTATTTTTATGAGGAAATTAAAAAAAAAAAAAATGGGAACTTGTGCACTACTTTGTGGGGTTGGCCTGACCCTTCCAAAAGTCAAACTGAGAAGACTGGCTCACTAGAAGCTAGAAAATTTGCCTGTTGTGAGAGTTCACTGTGCTCTTTTCATTTTCATAACCTATACCTATTAGCAGTCAAAAGAACTCTGGATTAAAAGCCAGATGATTTGCCTGGATGACTTCCAGTGTTGTCAAAAGTTTCTAATAACATAAGCACAGGAAATCATTTTATGGAATCTAAAGTGATATTCAGTAATATTCAAATGGCACTTAACAACATCAATACTACAATAATTAAGTATATGAAATTCATGTAACTATGAATTCATAGAATTACACAATTATTATTAGACATGATTGGCAAATAGTCCAATGACTGTATTACCTTAAAATTTTCTATGACTATGATCAATATATTATTGACCACTTAATATTTAAAGCCATGTGGTAGTTTAACATCTATTTTGTAAATGCAGAGACAACTTATTTGATGTACTTAGGGAGACCAATTTCTAAAAAAAGCATTTTAGCTGATATTAGAGGGAAATGTAATTAACAGGAATTTGCATTTAGGTCATTAATTTCTGCTCAATATCTGGAAGATCAGAGTTTAGAATTGTAAATATCCAGAGTCACTCTAAACATCCAGTTTCAAAAACAAGAATCTCTTGAATTTTCCTGAATTTCTGGGAAATTTAGATAAGTTATAGAAGTAAATTATTAAACCCATTTGACTTGTCACTGGTGGAACCAGGCTATATTGCAAGATCACAATGGACGCATTTTTTCATTAGGCCAGTAGTTTAATCTGTTTTAAATTGCTTATTAATCTTTTTAAAAAATTATTTTTTATAGTTGTAGATGGACACCATGCATTTATTTTATTTGCTTATTTTTGTATGCAGTGCTAAGGATTGAACCCAGTGCCTCACATGTGCTAGGCAAGTGCTCTGCCTCTAAGCCCCAGCCCCAGCCCCTAAATTCTTAAGTGGCTTTCTTGTGATATTGCCCTCCATGTTTCTCTGCTCCATATTAATCAAATTCTCATTCTTTTAGGTTGAGGTATAGGTCTATATATTTTGTTATTAATACTAATAATTTAAAAATGTTTGTATAAGGCAAATATAATGTCAAGCTTGTATTGAACATCAGTGAGGATTTACTCATTATATTTCAACTGATTGAATATTCATTCATGGAAAATAAAGGGTATTTTCCTAAAGCAAACTTCTCAGATACATAAAAACAGGAAGTACTGAAAATAACCAAATGACGCACTCATCTCTCAGTCACAGCAATATTTTTCTGGTGTGTGCATCTTTGCCAGAGAAACGTACCCTAGAGTGGCAGCCAAGAAGAAACTCTTGAAGTATAGGGTAATTTCATAGAGTTTAGAATCCTGAGAAATTCTGCTCAGATTCCAAGAGTGAGAAAATCTGGGTTTCTATAGAGAGGAAACCAGAGGAAATAGCACCAGGCCTAGAGACTAGATAGGAAATTGGTAAGATGTGGCCTTTGCTTAGAGCTCTTGAATTCCCTGCACCTGAGGTTGTGACAAGAAAAAACAGAAAGCTGTATGGCAAGAAACAGACCAGCCACACCCCTCAGGAGGCCACAAAAAGCAATTAAAAGAGCAGATTCAAATATGATTTGTTGGAATCTCAGGAAGAATCAGGGCATTGTTCAAAGCTTGGGCTATTATTTGTTGCAGAGGTACCTCCCGTGAAAGGGAGGTATTTAGTTAGCTTTTGCATTGCTGTGATCAAAATACCTGCCATGTTCTACTTAGACAAAGAAAAGTTTATTTGGGGCTCACTCACGGTTTCAGAGGCCTCAGTCTATGGACGACAAGATGATGCAGGACATCATGGGGGAAGAGTCCAGTGGAAGAAAACTGCTCATTCCATGGTGGAGTCAAAAAGCAGAGAGGGAAGATACACCTTTCCAGGGCACGGCCCCAGTGACCTACCTCCTGTCATGTTCCACCTGCCTGTAGTTACTACTCAGTTCATTCAAGTAGGATGTACTAATTATAATTAGTTCACTTTTATAATCCAATCATTTCACCTCTGAATATTCCTGCATTAACAGGAATATTTCATATCCAAACCATAATAGGAGGCAACCTAATGAATGCTTAGCAGTTACTCAAATGGATCACATGAACCTGGAACAACCGAGGAGAGCAAACCTGAGAAGAACATCATGCCAGAAGTCTATCTCTTCAAGACTGTCATGTAATAATCTCTGAATGCATAAATATTACATAAATTTATATTAAAAAGATCAATAAAATTAATTCATTTAAAAATTATTTTTAACTGATAAATAATAATTGTGTATATTTTGGGAGTATAATGTGATGTTTTGATCTATGTCTACATTATAGATAAGATTACATCAAGCTAATTAATCTTCACTTTAGTGGGTCATGGGCTTTAGTAATCCTAATGAAAGGATTTAGACATAATGAAAGAGTTTCTACCTCATAATTTTCTTGGAAGATTAAAGTAAATGATACATAGAAATTCTTAGAATCATTCAATACTCAATAAGTGTCCAGTGAATGTTTGTTAGTTTCTTCTGATTTCTACTGAAATAAATACTGAAGGATTCTGTGAAGAGATTCACTGCCTGCCTACCAGAAGTGATTCTTTTTTCATTCTTGGAATTGATCCCCATTCCCCGGCCCCCTTTTTTCCTTGCATCTTATTCTCCTTGCTCTCCTTGCCTTTCTTTACTTTTTTCCTTGGTAGTTGTTTTTTTTTTTTTGGCAGGGAGTTGGGTGGCAGGGCTTGTTTTGTATTGTTTTTTGTTTTGTTTTGGTGTTAGGGATTGAACTCAGAGCCTAGTGGCATTCCTAGCATGCACTCTCCCACTGAGTTACAACCTCTGTCCCTTTTTACTAGTTTTATTATTGAAAACCTAAGGCTATGGTTTGGTGACTCCGAAACAATTCAACTTGTTCAATTCAACCTACCCACTTGTTTAGCAGTCTGGGAGACAAAATAACATGCTGTTTTTGCTAAGACTGTCTTCCTCTTCTAACAATCCATACTCTGCCTATCCTCCAGGTCTTCATCCTGGCTCTTGAATCAGTCTTGGGCACACTGATATTTGTAGAACTCATTCAGTGGTTACTGCCTATATCATCCATTTATTATTTCCTGTATACAATGGATTGTATTTCATATATTTTTGTATTTTCTCTTAATGATATTTTAGGTTCCTTAAGGGACTAGACCTCATTGGGATGACAATTCCTTCCTGTCTCTGAGCCAGGCCATCAGGTATCTACCGTAGTGTTTGTTATACACAGAATAGATTCTCCTTAAGTCATACTTGATTAGTTGAATCACCCTATCTCATTCAAATACTTGCTTGATATCATGGAGTTTTCAATCTAAATATACCAGGAGAAAAAGTTCTCTATTCTTCAGTAGTATTTATTCTATCATCCAAATGATCCTAAATCGTTTCTTTTGCAGTTGATCTTACCATCTGGATGAGATGAAAAAAGAAAATGTGGTAATGATCATGATTAATTACTTTGGCTTTTAAAACTAATTTTTACAGAGTTCTTTTCATAAGGGATTGATATATTTTATTCAAGGAGTTTTAAGTCTTTAGAGTCTATGATTGAAAAAGCTGAATCCCATTCAGTCTAATTTTTAGTCTCTTAGTAGTTGTATTCAATATGAGATCCAAATGCCATCTGCATCAGAATCATCTGGGATTTTCATTTAAATTGAATAGTTCAATGCCTCATTTCAGACTTACTGAAACAGAATGTCTTGGCATAAAGCTAAAAATCTTGTATTTTAGCATGCTTCTAAATCTTGAATATTTGTGAGTTGAGAATTATTGTCTTAGTTCTTAATATGCTAGAAAGAGAACTCCTGTTTCACATTCTTTGTTTAATTTTGCATTATGCATATTAAGCTCTTAATTCATCTTAAATTAATTTTATTTTTAATTTAAAAATAGTATTTGTATTTATATATGGGATACCGTGTTGTAATTTGATACACATACTCTTTTTAGAGCTAGAACCATCTGTGTGTCGTCATCCCCCCCTTTACCATGTACACAGACATGCAATCCTCTTGTCATAACTTCCTGAGGGTCACATGGTCCTAAGCACTAACAAAACTTATATTATAGTGCCTTTACAAGTTTTCCTATATCTGACACCTTCTACTTCCATAAGACTGTGTTTCTCAAGATGGTTGTATATGGCACAAAATAGATAAGGTATACAGCAGTTGCTATTATGAACACTGAATTTGATATTTTTATTTAACTGTTTTATGTGTATTAAATGTATATTCTCAAAAGAAGGAAAAACATAGAATAATATCATGTTTCTCTTCCATCTTTTATCATTTTTGGGTTCACAATAGGAGATGAATGTAATAAACCAGTCTGCATTTAATAGGGATTTACGGTTTTGGTTAATGATTTGAGATGAGAGCTAAGCAAATATTTAATTTATATATTAAAGCAAAACAGGAAAAAAATAAAACAGACCTTCACCCAACTTTATTTCTGGAAGAATGGCTCAGCAAGGCTGAGCAAGATATTGTTTACAAACCTGGCTTCCATAGCTTGATGAGCAACCAACAGTCTTTCATAACTAGCTGAGCCATTGTCTCCTGATGTTTTCATATTTCTAGCCGGAACATGAAGTTGGCAAAATTATCCAAAACATCACATTCCAAACCACTCCAGTTATACTTAAGAAGCTCAATTTTCAAAACATAAATGTGTAGCTGGTAAATCTACTGTGTGAAAATTTTCTAATTTTTAGGCAAGTAATTATTACTTTCTCTTATTAAAATCATGTGTAGGGGGATTTTTTTTTTTTTTTTTTAGTTGTAGACGGACACAGTATCTTTATTTACTTTTATGTGGTGGCTGAGGATCGAACCCAGTGCCTCATGTATGTAAGGCAAGCGCTCCACCACTGAGCTACAATCCCAGCCCACAAATCACTATTAAATGTGGCCTTTGTGTCCTTTTCATCTATAAAAGCATATGACACACAAATATCTCCTTTTTTTTCCAGTTCCATCTGAAAATAAGAAACGAGTACAATTTGCTCAACAGTGTATAAAGATCAGTGAAAAGAAGAAAATCTTTGCTTGAATATTCAAGCTCAAATAAAGTTCCAGAACATGCTGTGCCCTGAAAATTAACACACTATTCTCTTCTCAGGAATTTAAGCCCAAGTGGTAACCCCAGACCAGCTAAATGAGGTGAACACTAGGAGACGTTCTGTCTGCACTTCGACTTTCTTTATATCCAGATCCTATCTTATCATCAGTTTATTATTCAGTTTATGCAAAATGACCCCCCCATAGCTGAAGAGAAGAAAAAACCTGACATTTATTAAGCTCCTTCTATGTGCTTAGTACTTAAAAAATATTGTCTCATCCAACCTTTACAGTTCTTCTTTTTTTTTTTTGGTACTGAGTATTGAACGCAGGGGTCCTCGACCACTGAGCCACATCCCCAGCACTACTTTGTGTTTTATGTAGAGACAGGGTCTCCCTGAGTTACTTAGCGCCTCGCCATTGCTGAGGCTGGCTTTGAACTCGCGATTCTCCTGTCTCAGCCTCCCTAAGTGCTGGGATTACAGGCTTGAGCCACCACGCCCGGCCAATCTTTATAGTTCTTGAGATAGATTTTATTTTATTTTTTTGAGATAGATTTTATAAACCTCAATTGACAAGTGGGGAAATTTAGATTCAAAAAAGTGCACAGATGATGACTGAGTGAACTGGTACTTAATACCAGGATTTCTATTTTCAGATTTGGTATGCTTATCATTATTCCAGGACTTGGTACATACAATAAATGATCAGTGAAACTTTGCTAAATGAATGAACGCACTCCATGGATAACTCAGAAACACAAAATTGAATCTCTCAAGCTTTTCTTTCTTTTTATTCATTGTCTTTCTTTTCCCCATGGTAAATATTTTTTTAGTAGATTGAAGGGTCACCTGATCCAATCTCCTCCATAAGTAGGAATCACCTATAAAATGTTCTGGGTACAAAGTCCTCTAGCCCTTGTTTTCCTTTTCCCAGGAAAGGAAGGTCATTAACTTGTGAGGCAGTCTGCTTCTTCCCTGAGTGCTACTTATTACTAGAAAGGTTTTCCTCAGCCAGGCACAGTGGCACATACTTGTAATTCCAGCCACTTTGGGAGTCTGAGGCAGGAGAATCATGAGTCAAAGGTCAGCCTGGGCAACATAGTAAGACTTTGTCTCAAAATTTTTTAAAAAGCTTTTCCTTACACTGAAGGAAAAAATCTGCTTCTAGGTAGAAGGATGGCATGGTGTCATGGGGAAACCATAAATCTAGGCTCAGAAAATTGGAATTTAGACCCTAACTTTTCCACTCTGGGCAAGTTTCATCTTACTGAACCTTAGTTTGCCCTGTATAAAATGGTGGTAATGGTGGTAACAGTCCCTCTGTTGCTCAACTCTCAAAGTCATTGTGAAAAACAAGTCATATAATTTATAAGGCAGTTCTTTGCAAAGAACAAGAGTTTGTTTTTGTTTTTGTTTTTATTTTTCCTCTTTTTTGGTACTGGGGACTGACCACTTAGCCACATCCTCAGTCCTTTTTCTTTTAACCACTGAGCCACATCCTCAGCCCTTTTTCTTTTTTATTTTGAGACAGGGTCTCATTAAGTTGCTTAGGATCTTGCTAAATTGCTGAGGCTGGCATAGAACCTGTGATCCTCCTGCCTCAGCCTCCCAAGCTGCTGGGATTATAGGTGTGCACCACCATGCCCAGCTAGTACAAGTCTTAACAGAAAAACTAGCTCTTCCCATTTCACCCTTTGGACTTCATAGAATAATTCTACTCATTGTTAAAGAAAATAATGACATCCTTCATTATATCATCTTATCTCTAGGCTACATATTCCCCTTTCCCTTCAGTTTTTTGGGAAGGTTTCATATAAAATTCTCCTGGTTGCCTCCTGTGGATGGTTTTCAGTACATCAAACATTGCCCTGCCTAGTGTCCACAGCTGGACCCTGCACTGCATAAAACACAGTTGTGTCAGTGTATTTGAACCCCATATGCTGCTCTAATCAACCTTGCTACACGAGTGTTTCTGTTCATTACATTTTTCTGTGAAGCTATTTCAAGGTAGTGTTTGACCAAGTCAGGTCCTTTTCACATTAGTTGCTGTCAAGCCCTGTCTTCCAGATCCTTTGTTCATGGGGTTGTGCTCTTTAATGTAAATGCAGATCACTGAATTTATTTATATTCAACACATCTTATTGGCTTTAGACCATCATTCCAATCTTTTGAGAGTTTTCCTTTTTATTTTATTTTTATCTACCAATATATACCTACTTTTGCAAGTTTTATGACATCTTCAAAAGAATTAAGAAAGCCCTTTCTGGCATTAGCCACATTATAGTAAAAGTGTTAATGTGATAAGGTTGGGGAAAAACTTTGTGTCTTCTTTTTTCACTAAAGACGCTCCTTGGATCTAGCTTATTACTGTCATGTTTAATGACCCATTTCACAGTTATTTGTGATAAAATTCCTCTCTGATAGATTGTGAGGCCACAGTTTGGTCTTAGCATCCCTAAGATGTGACAAAGTTCCAGACAAATAGTTGGTGCTTAACAAGAATTTATAATTGAAGAATGAATGAATTGGTGTAGACCTATGAATGAATAGGCCAAGTATGGTTATCAGCCAGACATATACTGCTCTAACTTGACCAAAATGCTACTTATGTTTTCCTGTTTTTGATTCAAAAAGCTATTAATGGGCATTTTGACAGATACATTCTAAGTCTATGGAAGCATCCTCTTACCCAATTCAATAACTGTTACAGAAGGAAAATAGATCCACTAATATGACTTGTCTTAGAGAACTCATTCATACTTATTTGTACATAACACTTGCTTATTTTATGAGTTTTCACAAACCTTGTGTTTACTCTCTCTGAATTTCTGCTTCATGATCTCCTGCTTCCTATGTGTTCCATTCCTCCCCATGGGATGTACATCTGTGCAAATACTCTCTCTTCCATCATCTTCCTCTTTCTCCTTTGCCACCATTTTTGTACTTTTCTTCTCATTATCTTTAGTTCTGTTCTTATTTCTTTTCTTCCCTACCTGTCCTCTTCCCTTTTCTGGACCAAAGTTGAATGAAAAAATGTATTTATATGTGTACTGAATAACATTTTATGCTCCAACATCTTATTTTATAAAAACAATTGAAAGAAACATCTTTTCTCTACACCTAAATTCCACAAAATCCCCCCAACTAATAAAAGTATTTTATATAAATCCACTGACAAATGCATGGGTCAGTGGTCCCCAAATACAAAGCCTTTCTCTTCTAGAGGATTTATTGTAATTTTGGTGATCAATACGGATCCAAGTAGAAACCTTTCTAAAAAATAATGATCTGTGATATTTTAAAAGGCTGCTTCTATTTTTCCCAGAAGGCTTAGGAGAATAATCTATTAAGTTATTGTGTATTTTGTCTTATCAGCATTTAGCTTTTGAGTCATAGTTTAGGTTTTGTCATAAGGGGACAAGTTTGGCTTACGTTAATTTTATGGGAATGGTTAAATGAGGTCTTTGATCAGCATTTATGTTTAGATCAGGGAAATGTCATCTTCTAGTTTGCTGAAATCATATGCACAATCCTCTGCTATTTCCTGTATTTTATTAACTAGTAATATTTTGGGGGGTGGAAAGTATGTGTCATTCTCATAATCACTGCTATGGATTGAATTGTGTCCTTGCAAAATTCATGGATGGAAGCCCTAGTTCCCTATGTGATAGTACTAGAGATAAGGCCTATCTATGGTTGGAACCCTGATCCTATAGAACTGATGTCTCTATAAGAGGAAAAAGAACAAAACTGGATGGCTTGAATGTGTCAATTCCAAAACTTACTAACAGCTATAGTAATCAAAGCAGTGTGGCTATGGCATAAGGTTAGACAAATAGACCACTGGAAGGGAACTGAGGCCCAGAAATAAACCCATATGACTATGGTCAATTGATTTTTGACAAGGGTGCCCAATCTATTTTGTGGAAAAAGAATACTCTTCAACCAATGGTGCTGGGAGAACTATATTTCAAGATTGTCATGCCTTAGTGGAGTTCTAGTTAATTCCATATGAATTTGAGAATTGGCTTTTCTGTTTCAAAGTCTGTTGAAATTTTGATAGAGATTGCTCTGAATTCATATATTTCCTTGTGTAGTATTTACATCATTACAATATTAAGTCTTATACATTAGTACATATGATACATTTCTGTCTATTGAGATCTTTAATTTCCTTCCTTCCTTTTTCTCTTCTAAATTTTCTTGATTATTCCCATCAGAAGGTAAATATGCTGTACAATCACCCACTTTAAAAATAAATCCCTCTTTGACAGTTTACCCCAAGTCTCTGCTCTACTATATAGCAAAATTCCTTTCAGTTATTTATACAAGCTACCTCTAATTCTTCTCCTCCAATTCTTTCCTAACGCCACTTCAATCAAACAATTGAAACAGCCCTGAGTTACTAAGTAACTTAGTAAGTTTCTAAGTTATATAGTCTCAGTTACTAATGACACCCAAATTGACATGGGTGAGGTGGCATATGCCTGTAACCCCAGAAACTCAGGAGGCTGAGGTGAGAGGATTGCAAGTTTGAGAGGTGAGTCTGGGCAACATAATGAGACCCTGCCTCAAAATAAAAAAAGAAAATTGCTGGGGATGTAGCTCAGTGCTCAAGTACCCCTGGTTCAATCCTTAATACCTCCCCCCCAAAAAAAGGCACCCACATTGCCAAATCTCTGTCCTCAACTTATTTGGCCTATCAACACTTGACACTGTAAACTAGTTTCTTTTCCTTGAAAAATTTCGTTTCCAGCATAATACTCTCTCCCAATTTTTATCCTACCTCATTCATCTCTGCCTCTCAGGTTCTTTTGCTCTTCCTCCTTAACCCTAAACATTTGAGTACTCCTCCTCCCAATCTTCAGAACACTCTTTCTCTCCTTCCCTCCACCCAGGATGGCCTCTGGCTTCATCATTTTAAACTCCAGTTAAACACTACAGACTTGGAAATGTATATTTCCA